>VZRS01000135.1:214-30212 GCA_013398055.1 Ifrita kowaldi
GGAAGAAAAGGAGGAGAGGGATGGAGGAGCGAGGAGAAGGGGGGGGGTGAGGAGAGAGCAGGGGTAGGAATAGGGGGTAAGGGCTTCGGCATCACAGCAAACCCGCTCTATTTCCCGGCCCCGTGCGCACCTGCAGCCTCGCAGCCCCCAGGCTCGGGCTGCCCACCCTCGTCCGGGGCTATCTCAGCCTCCCTGCACCCCCGGCAGGCTCATGGAGAAATTCTGGGATACACCCCTACGCCAGACCGAGGGGAAAACAGTGCTGAAAGAGCTGCATCCGTGTCTGTGGTGGCAGAGAGCAGCGACAGGACTTTGGTCTTTCCTCCAGCTATTGCTGGAGCTGAGCTGGAGGAAAAGGGGAGGTGGAGGAGCAGGTGCAGGGGTGTTATTGAGCCCGGGACAAACACGGCTATCCTGGCGCTATCTGCCTGGTACGATACCGTGCCAGACGCTGTCAGGCTGGGCACGGCTGAGTTAATGATTGCAGAGGAAGCACAACCCCTCCAGACTTGAGGGAGCTGAGCAGGAAAGCTGTGGGATACCCCAAACCCCCTGCATTTGCATTAACACATTTGTTTGGGCGTTTTTCTTTGCTTTTTGGGGAGTTGCTGTCACAGTGGTTGGTTTGAGGTGGCTCTTGAGCAGTTTCACAGAAGAGTCTCTGCATCAGCACCCACACCTGAGCACGCTGCACCCTCCAGTCCATAAACCAGCTGGGCAGGAAGAATCCCAGCAGATGTGATGGGCACGTGTGAAATTCTGACCACGCAGCTCCTGCATGCCCACCCATGCAGCCTATGCAGCCCCTTCTGCATTTCTTCCAAGAGCTGTTCCACGTCACTTGGGGATTTGGCTGGTTTCTGCATGCTCACAGATAAATAATTCAGACCCCGCATGTTTTGCTCCTGAAGAGCAATCAGCGCTCCATTTCCCGGAGTGCACAGCATAACCTGGGTAATGGAAAAGCCCAGCTAGAGCTGCACGAGGCAGAGAGGAGGGCAGAGATGTGGGCAGACATCTGACATCCAGCTGCCATGCCCAGCCCTGCCGTCCCCTCTCTGCCCAGGGACCTTTCCCACAGCTGCTGCCAGAGCTTGGGACACACACAGAAGCAAGAGCTGGCCCAGAGGCTGAGGAAGAAGCAGGCCCAGCAGCTCATCGAAGCTCATCTTGGGCTATGGCGATGTGCTGTTCACATCACTGCCTCCTCCTCATCCTCTGTGGCTCCAAGATGGAGCTGGAAGGTGCTGCCTTTTTTGTGCCATCCTTGCTCCCCGTGGAGCTGGAGGTAGATGGGGTCCTTGTGGGGTTTGGTTAAACTGGGAGCTGTTGAATCTGCTTTTAAAGTAAAATGAAGCATAGGAGAGCCTGTTGTTTATGACAGGCTGTGGCCAGGAAAACCAGGAAACCTTTGTTCCATGTATGCACACTGATACTGCTTTATTCTATACAAATAATTTCCTGCACACTGAAGCTGGGGTACTGTTTTAGCTGGTGCTGTGCAGTTGCTGAGGAATAAGGCCCTGTTTCAAACCCTGTATATTCTAAACAAACAGGGTGGAAAGGACAGCAGATGTGCAAAGGTGAAGCGGTTCATCAAAGGCATCCGAGCTGGAGAATCCCCCCAACATTTCCTGTTCCACGGTGCAGAGCTGCATGAATCATTGGCTCTGGCTGCAGTAGGATGCATCCTGTTCCTCAGCTCTGCTCACTTTTCCACATTCATTTTGGTCCATCCTGCCTTGGGTGAAGCTGTCCTCAGAGGTGCAGAGTAATTTCTTTACTTAGTTTTTAGTGATTTTTTTTGTTCAGCATCTCAAAGTCGGTTACCTCTTGGGTGAGGAAGATGTAAAGATAAGGAGAATGTACTGTGGATTTGCATGAGCTAATAGCAACTGTGATAAGGTATCCAAGGAAGAAGGTGTGGCAAGGCAGGACAGGAAGAAGTCTGTCTCCTACTGAAATTTTTAAGAGATGCTGGGCAGGCATGGCAAATCAGCCCTGCCATCTCTGCTGATTCACTTGTAAATAAAAAGGAGTCTGTCCCAGGGGCTCGTTTGTTTTGTTTGTTTGTTTGAACTCCAGTTTTTCGAACCCTGGGACTCTGCATGAGCCAATGCACACCTTGCTCTGTGAGTGGCAGAAGGCTCTTTCAGAGCCTTCGGGGCTTATCCCAAAGATCTTGGTAGCTGTTCTAAGGGATAGGAGAAGCTGGAATTTGTTTCCCAAAGCACAGAAGTTGTTTCTGAAAGCACGGGGCCGAGTCTGCCTCTGTCCGTCCTTGGAGCTGAGAATGATCAGGGCAGTGACAATAATAAACAATAACAAGGAGACTGGTAACTGTATTAGTAGTGTTATTACTAATGTTATAATTATTATGCTATTGTTATTGTATATGTTACTATCTCCTCAGGTTTGGGGCACATTCATAATTTTAGTTAGTCTGAATTCCTGATTTTATGGGTCATGTTAACACTTGCAGATATGCCTGCACTGGTTTTCATTCAATATTTCACACCAGGATGGATTATGATTTGTTGTACTCCTGTCAGAAGCTTTGGGAGTGTCAGGAGCTCTGGGCTGCCATTTTTTATAAATCTCCATAAATCATTAAAACTCTGGGTTTAATGAATGCAAATTCAGCACCACAGAAGGGAAGTCACTGGCTGGAGGCACTCCCAGAGCTGGAATTGCTCTGTCGTGAGCGGATGTTGAAAGATGTTCCTTCAGGTTCAGTCCTGTGAGCCACGTGGGGGCTGAGATGATTGTGACAATCTTTTGGCTAAACTTGTGCAGACATCGACCTCTTCAATGCCTGTCAAATCTTGTTTTTTCAAGACCCACAGAGCTGACAAGGCAAGAAAGGGGAGTTGTTGTACATTCATCATGTGAAGTCCAGTTCTGGGAGCATTTACATTTTTAATATAGTTAAGTGTGCACGTATTTACAAGATTAGATTAACATAGCAATAAACAATTTATTTAAAGGCATAATGTCTCATATGGATTTCTGGTGCCTGAATGACCATTTCCTAATGCTGCTGTTATAAATACTTCCATGAGTCACATCTCCTGTTGCAGACCAAGCAGCGAATCTCCAGGAAGGAAGAACAGATCTGGATTTTTTTTCCAGAAGAAGATTTTTTTAGAGTTTTCTTATAACTCTAATTTGAGGCAGAAATCGATTCACAGGAAACATCATAAATAGCAAATAAAGATGGGATTTTTCAAGAGTGCTGGTGCTGGTTTGCAGTGGGAAAAGCACTTCTGAAAATCCCCCCCTGGGATTTTTACCAGGCTTTGTGTTATCCTGTTGTAAGACCCTGTTGGCTTTGCAAACTGGACCATCAGAATCTGCTCAGTTCTGTGAGCTGCCTTTATTATTACAAGAGCAAATGTTCCTGTAAATGAAAAGGTGAGGTAGGAGGTTTAAAGTAGCTGCTGATTAAACAATGGCAACTGGTGGCAGAGGCATCACGGAGCCGAAAGCGTAACTGTGTTTAAGGAAGAATTACACAAATTCATGCGTGACACCTGCTTTGGTGGCTGTTAAACCCCATAAGCTCTGTGCAAACCTCTAGCTCAGGGTGTCCCTGAGGTGCTGGTTGTCACTGGCCAGGGCAGTGAGTGTCCTGCTCTCACTCTTTATAGAGCAGCAGCACTGCCCCACTGGGCCTGTGGGTTATTGGGAAGCTATATTAGGAACTTTATTGCTCAGCATGTGCAAAATATGATGTGTTAATTTTAAAAGAGAAAAGGGAGAGCTGGAGCTTCTCTTTGAAAGATTTCTGAAGGGTCTGAGCTCTTTTTCGTCTGGTCTTTCCCCATAAGTGATGTGCAGACACCGCGGCCTTCCTTTCCTAAGAGAGAAACACAAGTGAGTTCTCGCACTCCAGTTGAGTTTTATTTGAAGGAAATATGACATTAAATTGTCAGGAATGATAGCAAAGTCCAACGACACCATCATCTGAAGGGAAAACACGCCGTAGCCAAGCACAGCAGCCGTAGGTCTGTCCCTGCAGAGTCTGTGCAGTGCGTGGCACCCGGCAGCTCTGCCTCCCCACCCAGGACATTTCAGCCTTAGGAGTTAAAAGGGAAATTTTCACTGTGCTGATGATAAGCACAATATTTTTGTGACATTTGCTTTTTGGCAGAAAGCAGCCTGGATTTGCAAAGCCACACCACTGGTGTGTTCTGGGTGCTGTTGCCATCAACACCCCCAGCCCCTCTCAGGTCTGGGGCCACTGCTCTGGGCAGGCTGTCAGCAGCACAAGGAATCCTTCTCTGTCCCAGTGTGCACAGGAGCTCCTCAGCTGCATGTGGGAGTGCTACAGAAATGCAAACAGAAGTAAATAATAACAATATTTACAATCCAGATCATTGCATGCGTCATGCTTGGCTCCAAAAATTAAATTCTTTGAGCATAACCAACCTGCCAAGTTCTTATTGAGGAGGGACTATAAATCATGGCTTCTCTCCTGAGATGAGGGCTGGAACAAGGCATTGCCTTCATGGGTTGCTAGACCCAAAGCTGCACTCCAAGATGAGGATCATCACCTCGGGGAGCAGTGGGAATCCCCCAGCTTGGGGAGGGAGTGAGGGCAGAGATGTGCCCCAATCCTGCCTTTCCTCTGTTCAGGTTACTGTGGGGGAAAAGCTATGTAGAATAATCAGACAAAAACATATAAAATCAGAGCATTGTGACAGCTCAGAATCCACCACGTTCTTGTACCAAGCAGGAGTGTAAACGGGAGGGTGGGGAAAATCCCCTGCACTCTGGTCTGTGCTCCTCATCCACTCGCTGTGCTGCTGGCACCGTGTCTGGTGGGAATATTGAGTCCTCATTTATCAGCAGCACAGCAAGGAAGAGCACACCGAGCTCTCACAGGGCACGAGGGAGGCGGCAGCATCTTGGCGAAGATCCCAGCAATGCCTGCGGTGTGTGGGAAGTGGTGGAGAGCTCCAGCACAGGGGTTTGAGCTCTGGTTCTGGCTGAGTCGCCACGGTCAACACATTGTGTTTGTACAGCAAGCGGAGATCCGTTCATCAGAGCAACACCCTTCCTCTTTACGTGTGTTTCTGAAGTGTAATCACCACCAAACTGCCCATTTAACACTGATTCTCTCCTGCTAGGAAACTAGAGAAAGAGCTTCTTTTCAGTCACCAAAGGCTCTACTTTTTATTTTAATAAAGCCTGATGAAAAAACAACATTATAACTAAGGCATGGACTTTTAATTACTTTATTTCATAATCGTTTTTAAGGTTCACGTTGAACTGACTGAGTCTTTCAACGTTTTTTGTTTTTGGCTTAAAATGCTGGCACGAGCATTGCTCCAGCTCTCAGCAATTTGCTCGGCCCAATGCCCCCTGCAGATTTTGGTAAATGCTGCCACTGCAGTGCAGTGAGGCACAGAGGTTTATTGACAGTGATATCATGTGCCCGTGGGATCTGGGAGATGGTCAGGAGCAGCATGTGTTTGGGAAGAATATATTCCAGCATGATCTGCAGCATACAGTTGGCTGTATTGGAAAGATTTCCAGATAGCTATCGATTTTCCAGTCCTGTAATTAGTTCAGAGATTATAAACATAGAAAATATTGCTCCAGAAATTGATTTTTTTAATTGTTCATAGCACTAAAATATGGTGTGACTGCGAAGCACATCACATGCTTCCTGCAGAGGAAGACTTTGAACTTTGGAAAAATATTATCCCTGTAAACACAGAGAAGAAATCACGAGGCTAATTCTATCAGTATCTCAGAGAAGGACTTCATCACACTCGTTCTGGCTGATTTTGAAAATCCAAATCTGGAATGTCTCCTTTTTTTTTTTTTTGTTAATTGCTTCCAGGCAACATTTTTTCACCTCAAATTATCAACTGAAGGAAGATGTCTCTTCTTTTCTCTGAAGGGGAATTTGGGTCTTCCCCTGGGAGGTGAATGAACTGGTCACTCCTTCATGGTGACTCAGTGGCCTCATTGCACACCCAGGGTGGGGTGGCTGTTGCTTATGGAAAATAAGAGTAGATAGGTCCAGTAAAAACCCAGACTTTGTCTTCTAAAGAAGCTGTCATTTCTGTCTAGCAGGATGATGTCAGATATTTTCTGTGGTGGCAAAGCCAAGAGACCCCAACAGAGGCAACATGGGCACTGCAGTTAGGGAAGTTATTAGAATTATTTCATCTCATTGCTCAACTGTGCCAGGCATTCAACAAATAAGTTGAGTCACTTCTCTAAAGAGCTTGCAAATTAAGAGGGTTGGGCACAGGGAAAAACCCTCTGAAAAGATAATTTCCACTGTACAAGGATTACATCTTCTGATGTAGTCACAGAGGCAGTCGGAAAACTTGTCTACTGCGAGGTTTCTTGCAAAATCTGTGAAATCTCAGGAAGCGAGGAGAAATGCTCCTTTTTAAAGCCCCAAACCTAACAATAATAAAAATAGTCCAACTGGACAGTCTGACTTGGCTGAGAAACTGCTTCTGCAGCTATATAATTCCCAAATAAAGCCAGTCTCAGCAAAACCTCGGGAAGTCTCAGGAGCTGGGAAGTGCTGCAGTTAAAGTAAATTTACTAAGACATTAATGAACCTGGGGCTGTCCCCTCCCTCACCCACAGCAGCTCCCGAGGCGAGCGGTGTCAGACCAAGGCATGAATTCTCCTCCTGCACATGCAATCATTGCAACAGCCCAGTTTTATTTTCTGCAGGAAAATGGTATCACTGGGAGGATCCTTACACGAGAATCCTATAGGAGAAAGGAAATCCTGTAGAAGGAAAGGAGGAGAAAGTGCTGCTTTATTTATATTTTGCTGTTGGGTGTTGGACTGGATGATCTCCAAAAGTCCCTCCCAGTCCCAACCATTCTGTGGTTCTGTGACTCTTTATCTCCCCAAACAATTTTTGGGGGTCACCTGGATTCCTGGGAAGCAGGATTTGGGGTATGGATGACAGGAGTGAATTGCAAGTGCTTCCCCCATCTCCCTCTGCTCTAGGACAGGTGGATGTGAGGAAAAATATGAAGTATTTCACTCCAAGAATCTATCCAGTCTTTGTGTAAGTGAATCCACCTTCCATGAGGGCAGAGTGGGGTCCACAGGGTTCCTGGTATTTTGGGAAAGCACCGGGCGAGCCTCAGTGCCCCTTAACCGCGCACTTTTGGGGTTAAGCAACCACCAGGCATTTTGGGAGTTACCTGCTCCCTTCCTAAAGCGGGAGGATTTGCGGGATGACCTGCGGGCATCTCAGTTCTCTTCTCCCCTCGGAATTCCTACCGGGATAAGGATGGGAGCAGCCGAGTTAGCCCAGTCTCACTCTCCCATCTAGTGGCAAAACAAGGAAAAGTGGTGCAGGCAGAAAAAAAGAAACTTTCTCTTTCTGGAGCTTTTGGAGGGGTATCGTTGAGGGCTCAGTTAAAGCCGTAGTCCCCAGGTTGGGAATGTCACTGAACTGATCCACAGGGACACGCAGCAAAGTGCAAAGGTGGCTCTGAGTCCTTCCCCGGGTCCAGCAGGGTTTGGGGTGCCCCTACTCTGGGAAAGAGCCATGAAGCAAAGAGGTTTGCACACTGAGGGATACAGCCCAGAAGGAGCAGTCTGGATGTAAAAGCACGAACTTCTTGACCAAAATAATCTCCTAAAGCTCTCGTGGAGGGTGGCAGGTGGAAAATTTTACAGCCACGTCTTCCCACAAATAACCTCTTATTGTCATATAGCCACATGTGAGCCCCACTGCTGCTCCACTGCCGTCTCAGAAAGGCCTCTGTGGTCCCCCAAAAAGCGGGGCGAGGGGGATGGGGCACAACCCACAAAGGCTGGAGCACAGGCAAGGTCAGGGAACCGCAGGCTTCCTCTCAGGAAATGTGCTTTTGGAGATGTGAGCTGGGGCTGCGCTGCTGAGCGTGGGGTGCAGAGCCTGAAACCTCCGGAGTGCAACAGCCTCTCCTAGGAGGGGACTGGGGGGGCTGAAGCATGGAAAGGTGGGTTACTCTGAGCTCTAAAGCTGTGTTTTATTTCAGCCAGACCCACAGAGCTGGAGGGGAAGGGTTTCACGTCTGCCACAAAAAAATTTAAGATGCTCAAGGTGATTCAGGCAAAACTCCCCCACTTTTTCCATGAGGAACTGGTGCAGAACCAGCCCAGTGAGGGACAGACACCACGGGGGTGTTTCTCCCCAGGCTGGGGAGATGCAGGGGCTCAGGTTCTGCAGCCCTGCGTTCGGGAGGCTGAGATTCCCACTCCAGTGTCCACAACTTGGTTCCAGAGACCTGAGATGCAGATTGAATGAACCCTTACAGAAGATTTATGTTCTCGTGTCAGACGGAAGATTTGTGGTATTTCCTGGAAGGCTGGATGATGTTTCACTTTCAGCAAATAAGGTCAAAATCACAAGGGGGGAGGAAAAAAGTAATCTCTCATGGATCAGCTGTTTGCCAGCCCCAGAGGTGCAAGTGTTTGTCTCGCATCTCTGTTCATATAAAAACACTTTCCTGGAGCAGCACGCTGCTAAACGTGGTTTTCCCGAGGGTGTCACCCACACAGTCTGCAGCACAAACAGACTCAGCTGGGAAAAGATAACTCAGAGGAGTACGGGATTCACACCTACACTACCAGATTATACAAACGAAGCAAAAAGGAAAAGGTACTGGGCAGGTTTGGAAGGGTAAAAAGGAAAAGATTGGTCGAGTTAAAAGGAAATCGGCAGGAAGTTCCTCTAGCAGCATCCCCATGATGCCGGAGAGGGATGCAGGTTGGATCCGGCATCAGAGGCAGCCCGTGGTGGGGCCGGGGCACCTCGGGGGATGCCCGAGGCAGTGCGGGGCTGTGCTGATGGGACGGGACAGCGCCGGGCTGTGCGCGGTGCCGGGGGAGCAGGAGGGGCGCTGGCAGCGGGGGCTGGCCCGGCTCAGCCACCGCACCGCTCGGATCCCGGCGTGTCGGGAGAGGGCAGCCTTGGCCACGGGCGGGTGAGGGAGGGAGGATCCGCGCCCCACCGGCCCAGCACCGCCCAGGAAAAGCTTGAAGGAGAGCGTTTAAGTGCCCAGTGTGGAAAAGGGGCTTGTTCCGGTGAAACATAAAGCCACTGGCTCTGCCGGGGGTCAAGCACCGTCCCGTCTGCATCCTCGGGGATGTCCCAGGGCGTGATCCACGTGTCCGTGCTGGTGGGATGAAAGCACACCTGGAGCAAGGCTCACCGTGACCTGCTGCTCCAAAATCCCCTCTCCAGCAGACTTGTAGACATAGACGAGGTTTCCCTTCTTCACTGCAGACCACCAGGCTCATCCATTTGGCTGCAACAGCACCACGTGTGCCACAGCCCGGGGACCCACCTGGGACATCCTGGGCTTGCAGCTCCAGTGAGTCACCCGCAAACCCTCCCTGGAAAGCGTGTTCCCTGCTACGGCACGAAGAAAAAAAAAAAAGGAAAAAGTTAATGAAAAGACAAGCTGGAAATGTGGAAGCACAGTTAATGCTACTGTTGTGATGCTTCATTTGAGCTGCAAAGAGAAGATAAAGTTCTGCCTCCCACCAGAGACGTCACTGGGGAAAATGATTCCTTCCTTCCCTAAATGGCATCGCATTGTTTCTTCTCTGCAGCTTGCTGCCAGCTTGGTGTCACAGCCTGTTTTTCCAGGGCAGCAATCTGGTTAACCGGCAGTAGTGGTGCCCTCCATCCAATCACCCCGCCACCCTCCCCAGACAAGATCACTACAAAAGATGTTCAAAAATAGATTCACCTAGGAAAGAAGAATAAATAAGGGTTGCTCTTCGCATGTGAATAGCTAATGAAGACCCACTTGGCAGTCTCGGCAGACTCATCAGCCTCGGCGGCTGAGCCTTGATTGTGTGTCTGCAGCTCCGTTCCTCTTCTCTGCTCATTAGACCCAGGTCAAACGAAACACACACAAACCGTGGCAGAAATGCTAAGAACCAATGGAGATGGTCATAGTGGTGACCCATTCCAACTGGAAAATTACAGGTTAGGAATTTTTATTGCCTGTTACGTGGAGCTGCTTCATCCAGCACCCAGGGGTAGGTCACTTCTAACCCCCAAGGGTGAGATCCAGCCTGTCACACTGTCCCACATCTCTCATTGACCTGGACAGTCCTGCATGGGGAGCACTGGGGCACATTTTGGGGTTGTTCAGGATCCAGTGTGCTGGTACTGCCCAAAGAGCTGGACCAACCTGGGTACAAAGGCAGCAGGTGAGGGTTGAAGGGGTGACACCTCTGCTTGGCACCCATCTCCCAGAGCACTGGGACTGCCACCCTCATTGATCACTGCACTGCTCTCCTCTGCCCAGAAAGACTTGTCCCTCTTAGCATGAGATGTTTCAGCCAGCTGTAGAGTCCTGTGAAGCTATAGTGAATACCCTACATAAATACACTAGGAGCTCTATGAATATAGGGAATCCTCTAACAGGATTTTCTTCTTAGGACACTGATTTCTCTCTTTCCTGAAACCAAACCTGGTGAGCTCAGGTGCTGCAAGCTGAAGTTTTAATACTATATTTGCTAATAACCTGGGAAAGAGGAAAGGGAACAAAAAAAGTAAGAAAGAGCAAGGCAGCCAGATCCTGCCTCACCCTGTCTTGATTGTCTGTCACTGAGTTGTGGCGAGGCATAAGATGGGAGAGGGATGCAGAGGTGTGAAGCACCATTGCCAGAGGATTCTGCTGCAGTCTGGATTATGTTGGTGTAAAATCTGCTCTGTTCTACTTGTCTGTGCTCTGAGACCTCCCTGACAGTGATTACTCACAGAACATTCCATCTTCGCTCCTCTCTGTTCCTAACCTAACAAACCATCCTTTTCTCACCAGTTCTGGGTCAGAGGAAAATGTTGTTATTAGGTTACCTCTATTTTATGGTCTCTTAATTATTTCCACCTCTGTGATTACACTAATTAGCTAACTGGTTTCTAATGGCTGTACAGTAGCTTGCATTACACTTTCATTAATCACAGCCTTAGCCAGCCTAGTTAAGAGTCCTTGATTTTTTGCATTATGATTTGAAATTATTAAATGCAAAAGTAATCTGAAGGGGAGAAAGGAGTCAATAGGAACAGACACCACCTTCTCCAGCAGCTTGGCAAAGAGCCTCTGATATATTTAGAAATGTTATGATTCACAAGAACCCGCCAACCATTTACTTAGTATCTATAAAAATAAGAAAAAAAGGTAAGTCTGAAGTTTTCAATCACAACTGTTAAAGGCTCCTTCTCACTTTCTTTGATTCGAGGCAGTTGACTGACACATTCAAATGGGATCAAAAATAAAACAACTGACAACACATCTCCTCCATCCTGATGGCTGTGACCGAGCACTTGCTGCAGCTACACCCAGGACAAAACAGGAATGAAAATCAAAGAGGAGGCTGAGTTTTCACGCTGGAAAAACATTACTCTGACAGCTCTCAAGACCTTCCTATAAATCCTTGCCTAGGGAGATTATTTGATGTGCTAAAGGATTTCTTAAAATAATCAAAATTAAGAACAAAGCATCTCACACTGGATAGCTTAAATACCTGCACAGGGGAGTGTTCATCATTGGTTACAATGGAAAGTCAGAATAACAATAAAAATAATAATCAAGTAATATTTTTATTTTTATCATTGTTATTGACACCTACGTAACAGGGGAAGTTCAAAAGGCTGTACAAACACCAATAAATTAATTCTGCCAACCTGCTGCATATCAGGCACCCAGTTCAGTGAGGTGCTTCACTGCAGCACAGTTTTAGTGAGCACTAAGTCAAATATTTTTAGGAGGTGGGACAAGGGTGACGATGCTCTCACCTGCCAGGGTGTCTTTGACAGGGAGATGGAGGCAGAGAACCTTCATTTCCTGAAAATAAGAGACTAAAGAGGCCCCATGACAAGCAAACCATTAAATAGGAAAAAAAAGTAACAATAATACTGAGCAAAATATTGCTTCAGGGAAAAATTTCTGCTTGGTTTTAGCACAGATGTTGATATTGCACACTCAGAAATGGCTGTGTGGAAGCACATTATTAGATGGTGCACAAAAGCAGAGAGCTGGATTTGCAAGGGACGAACTAAAGCATTTAAAAATTAAAAGATATTTTAAAGATGCCTCCTGAAAGGCATCTTTTCTCTGAAGGAGAAGTTATGAGTAGAGAGACTGAGCTTCCCCAAATCACAGAGTCTTAAAGCCAGAGCCTGTCAAGCACTTTTCCAACACTTTGCTTCAAGAAAAGGGAGCTCTGGTGGGAACTGTCGCCTCGGCAGATCCCCTGAGGGCTCCTCTGTGTGTGGAAAGGCTGTGCCAGGCTCAGCTCCCACAGCCAGCCTGGGTGGGAACTCCTGCATCACCTCACCTGCAAATGTGTGTCCATGTGCTCAGGAACACCCCTGGAGCAGGGATCTGCACCGGGCCAAATTTCCCCAGGGCGAGCCCTTCCCAGACACCCGTCCTGCCTGATGCCTGCCCCTCTGCATGTGAACTCCAAGCACCTTATCCAGGCAGCACCCTCGGAACCTCCCGGGAAGATCCCACAAAGCTCAAGGGCACGCTTTTCAAATTAGTGAATATAACTTCAAAACCCACATCCCTCGTGAGGAGGGAATCCTGAGCCCTGTGGGCTGAGGGAGGCTGAAGCAGAGCGGAGCATTTTGGGCCTCATGCATGCGAAGGTGGCACAGAGCAAGGCTGGCACACAAAGGTGATCGCTCTGCACTTTGCATATTCCCTCTGTGCACCGGGCTGGGATTTTTCATTTCATCCATAATTCATGGCTTGCTGCAGCGACTCCACAGAGGCAGCACAGGACCTCAGCCCCGCTGATAACAAGGGAGAGGCAGAGTTGCTTTTGTTGCCAGACTGCAAACTGTAGAGCTCGGGTCCAGCCGGCCCCTCCGCTCCATCCCAATTAACCTGCAGGCAGAGGTGTGAACAGACAGTGGCACAAGGGCTATTTGCCCCTACAGATAAGTGGCTGCAAGTGGCCCTGCCAGCCCCACACGAGCCCACGCTGACCCCGCCGTGTGGGCTGTTGGTGGCCAGGGCAGGCTGTGCCCTGCACCCGCGCCTTTGTTACACATGTACATGTGATTGCTAACCCAGCTCAGCGTTTGATGCCCCTCCACTGCTGGATTTTGGGGCCAGGCTGCTTTTCTTTTTCACCTGGCCCCAGCAGTGCTGAAGGGTGACAGTCCTTGCTGTCCCTGTGTGCAGGGAGGTCACCGTGCCGCTCTGGCTGTGTCGCACGCACAAAGCAGCCCACGCTCCCTCCCAGGGCCATAAACCTTCCTCCTCCAGCCCCGCTGCCTTCCCTCTCCATAACACACAGACCAAAAAACCCAGTTTGTCAGAAACGAAAATGTTTGGGGAGATTAAAATGTAAATGTTGCGCTTGGCTTTTCAAAGGGGGCTTGATATTTTGCTTGTGACTCTGCAAGGAAATAGATTTTTGATAACTCTGCAGAACTGCTGCTGCCCAGCCACTGCTGCAAACAGCCAAGACCTTAATAAATAAATTCTCTGTCAGGCAGCTCTGAAAACCAACTTGCTGGTGGTTTGGAGAAATACTGGGAATTTCAAAGCAGTCTTGCACAAGGAGACCTGTAATTACAGCAGCCTCTCCTACACTGCCTGGGTTTGGGAGGAGAGGGGGAATGCACAGTGTCCTCCTTGACAGTGCTGGCAATAGACACTATATATTATTTTTTACTACGTTTATTAACTTGAAAATATGGGGAAAGGGCCATGTCACGTGTCATGCTTTGCACTACATATCACCCATGGATGGGACATTAAAAGAGAATGTGAAAATAATTCGGACAGAATTCCTGCCTGTCTTGGCTCTGGCTTGCAGTCTCATCTCCTTGGAAAACCTGCAGAAAGGTCTGCCTGAAGCCAAAACTAGGTCCTTCCTGAGGCGATTTTTTTCCTTAACTTTATGTGATGGATCCAGGTCTGTTTTCCCTGACTCTCTGAGTCTGCAGAACCTTGCACCGCCCTCAGCACCCAGCACCATGCACAGCTTTGGCTCCGTGCTGACAGGCACGTGACACTGTGGCCTGTGCATTATCCAGGCACCTTGTTGATCCAGCCTGCTGTAAACACTGGGGAAATTCAGGGAAAAAGTAATTAAAAGGAGTTTGCTGACTTTCTGCTCACCACCAAAGCTCTTGTCCCCCCACCAGTGTGACCAGAACTGAGCTGCTGGGATTTTTGCATCCCCAGTCGGGACACATTTAAATAGTTGAACCTCAGTGTGAGAAGTTCTGGGCACAAGGCTCTCAGTAAAAAACTATGACCACATAAATATGCACAGCTTTATTACCAAAAAGCTTGATGAGTTTAAATTAACCTTTCTTCCATAATACATGTAATAACCTGAATGTGACCACTGCACAAGTAGAGCGGCAGTGCTCGGAAATGATCAGCAAGGCAAGAGTCACTCACAGGATTAATCTGGAAAATAATTTCAAACAATTGAGATCTATATGAAAATGAACAGACCACACATTAATAGAGCTTGAGCCTGCTCTGTAAACTTAGCTACTCACTTTTTATCCCTTAAGTAAACTAGGAAGAGTAATGTATTTATAGCCTCTTGACGTAAGTAGCCTCAGTGAAATATTGTATGTAATAAATATTCTGCCATCTCCGAGAGCCTACAGGACAAAGCAGTACCAAGGTACTGCAAAGGCAAACTGTATGTGGCTAACGAGTCTTGGTGAGCTGCCAGCCAGCTGAAAACACTGAAATGAGAGAAAGCAATGAAAATATAGACTTTATTAATATAGGAGTGAGTTTTATTAACACAACCGCAATGCAAGGTCAGTGGGTAAAGATTTTTCCCTTTCAGCTTTGCAGGGCACCTTTAATCATTGCTTTCAACCATCACCTTGGAGTTTGGTCAGCTTTATGCCGATGTTTTGTTGTTTGTCAATCATTTTCTCCACTGTTTTTTCCCCCCTTTCCTTGCTGATGCAAAAATCATAAGATCTTGGCCCTTTTTCCCTACCCCGTGCTGCCAGCATTGCTTTTTATCCAATTACAAATTACACAGTGCATCTGCATTAAACCAAAATGTGTTCATCACTAATTTTAAATAAGGATGTCATTTGTAAATGCTTTATTCATAATTAATGGAATTATTACTGGGTGCAGCCACATTCTTCATCCATGTACTGTAAGATATGTTGTAAAGTGCATTAGTAAAAAGCTTTATAGATGAGGATATGACAACCTGACTGTGAAGCACATTACGTGATGTACTGTGGCTATTGTTGCAACAATCTTCATGCAAGATTTTCAGCTATCAGTCAGCCAGGGGCTGATTGATAGTGTAAATGTTAATAATTAATAATAGGATAATGTTGATAGCTGTGATTCTATGATGAGTATGGATTTTTTTAGTTAGTATTATGCTAATATGCATTATTCACTGAATCATAAAATCACATTAGAGATGAGAAGGTCCCTCTGGCTTTCCCCATTCATATCACTGATGAGTCAATGCTGCTCCTTCCTAACATTTCCAAAGCAGCTTTTTCCCTCTGCCTTTCTGCATGAAATCTCTAGGTTAAGAAGTGTATTTTAAAACAAATTTAGAGCCCTGAATATGTGCTTGCCAGAGTGATGCGCAAAGTCACGGCCTTCAGGAGAGGAGTACAACAAGCTGCCTGCTCTAGGCATGGGAGACAGAGGACATGAGGGGCCCTCCACTTTGTCTACAAGAAAATAGTTTAAAATGAAGGAATTGCCACTGCAATTCCTTTCACTTTGCCACTTGAATCCTCCAGCAAGTTGAAACCATCAGGCACACGTACCTTGTGCAGTGGCTACAGGAAAGGTCCTTGGGCTGATGAGCAACAGGTAACACAGGTGGGATGTGAAGATGGAGGCACAGGAGAGAGAAGCAGAGAGCTGTAAAGTGGCTCAATAGTGATGTCATTTTTTTTCAGCTGACATTATCTTTTTTTATATCCACTAGACAGGATGAAAACAGGCATTATGTCATGCGGGGGGAAGTGAATGTCGGTTTGCCGCCGGGCACAGACTCCTCAGAGGATGTGAAATGCCAATAGCAGCCTCCAAATCAGGGTTTAGAAATGGATATGGTGTAATGGTCCCGGGGACGTGCTGGATTCCAAGGTTCCCAGCAGGGAAAGCTCCCCTTCTCCACCCAGCAGGATTGTCTCCATCGCCCGTCTCACGGCCGCCCTCGCAGGACCAGAGATATAATTTTGCCTTCTCCAGTTTCAAAGCCTGAGATTCAGAAGAGCTCCTTCCTGGTACTCAGCTGGTTGTAGATAACCTAAGCCAAAGGCATCAGATACGCTGAGCTCCCTGGCATTTTCCTGCTGGCATGGTGTCCGACAGGGAAGGGTGTGCTCCACGCACCCCCTTAATGACATTTTAATTCCTTAAATTGTGCTAACACCCACCCGGCTCTCTGGCAGTGCAGGAACACAGCTTATGGACTAGTGTGAGAGCCATGTTCAGGGAGAGAGGAAGTGCTCGTTAGTGCAGGAATTCTCTTATTAAGGAAAGTATTATTGGTAGCTTTTCTTAGAGAGATGAGAGTGCTCAGAGCTGATCACTGATTGCCTTTTCCATCCCTGCTCCCTCCCCACCTCTTGGACTTTGTGTTTGGCTTTTCAACGTTTTTATTTCAGATAAATCTGCAAGCGCATTTCCAGGTGGATGTCACCAGGATCCACTTCCTCCCAGCCCACAGACAGTCTGTCTCTTATCTCACTTACATTAGTATCAATTATTTACAGCAGGAATGCTAAATCATGAAAACCAAGTTGCAGCAAAGCTCTGTCTTGGCTGAGTACCCCACACTGGTTGCAGCTTCCCGAGCCCCTGTGCTATTGGTATTTGGCCTTTCAGAGAAACAGCCATGAATTTCTTCCCCTTTCAGAGCTGCAGAGAAGAGCAGTGCCTGGGCACCCAGAGCCCGTGTTCTTCACAGAGAAAAAAATCATGAGGGAGTGCATTGGGCAGCTTGTCTCTAGGGAAAGCTCTTCCATGGTCGCTAGGTTTCGGAGCAGCACAGTGCTTGCAAGAAGGTTTCTTTTGCTTTTCCTTTTCCCTGCTTCCAAAAAGTCTTCATGACACTTGAAAATAATGTTTGGGGGAAGGACCATCTCCAACCCATGGGTGATGGAGCTGACTCCCCAAAGCAGGGTGCAGCCAGCCTGCCTGGGGCTCACCACCCCTTTGTGGCACCACCCCAGTATTGTTGCCATTTCCCTGCTTCTCCTCCTCCTGGGTATAATCTCCTTTCTGGGAGCCCACTGTCTGGGGAGAAGAAGCTCTTCCTCCGTGAGGTTTGAATGAGGCTCTCACATGCAGTCACTGATGAGCTCCTTAAATGACTGAGTGCATAAAGGCTTTTTAAAAATTTCTGATGAATAGTATTTAAACATGACTAACTAAAATCTCCAATAAATGGGGGTGGTATATGCCTTAGGACAGTATAAATACAAGTGTCTGGACTCTCTTCATGTCTTTACTCTTTGAATATAGAACAGCAGAAGTGCTTTGCCTCTGCTGGGAAGTTCACCACTAAGTGAGGTGCTGCTTCCACCCTTGATCTTGGATGAGTGCCTACGTTTGAATTTCCAGTAATTCTCCATATTTTTCAGATATGTTTGCTCCAGAGAAGCTGTATTTTCCTAAGTTTGGTTCCTCACCCAGCACATTCCCACTTTGCTCATTACAGCTCACAAAAGTGAGAAGAAACCCCTGAGAAAAAAAAGAACAAATAAACCCTTTGAAACCTGGTTGTAGAGAATATTCAGAGGGCGAGGTGATCTCCTGAGTGCAGACCAGAGCCAGCAGACACTGGGCAAGCTGGTTTTGACCCACTGTGGGATAACAAAGTGGTTGTTCCATGAGACCCAACCTAGTTTGAGGTTGCAAAGCTCCAAGCCTACAACACAGAGCCTTAAAGGGATCCTCCAACCACCAGTGGCCAGTTCAGCTCTGGAGGGATGATTCTGGGCACTGTTGAGCCTCCCTGGCAGTGTGCAGTGGCTGTGGTCCATGATGGGGAGCTGAAGGGCAGGGCTTGCCTTGGTTGGAGTTGTCCATAGCTCAGGAGATGGTGCTGGACATGGAAACCTTCAGCCAAGGCAAGTGCAGTGCCCAGCCCTAAACGACCCTTGGCTGGTGCTTTGCTGTCACCCACGGGTGTGATTTTGGGCATACACAGGGGTGACTCCTGGAGGGGAGGTACACAGGGGAGGATGGAGAAAAGGAAGGGTGTTTTAATTCCAACCTGCTGTGAGTCACTTCATTAGCCCTGACCCTGTTTGACCCTTTCACTGTTGTATCAGCCTAACTGTTTATTTTCCTCATAACACTAAAACCAAATCGATTACCTTTGTCTCAAAGCCCTTTATGTGTCTCGGCGCCCAGGAACAGCCCTGCTTTTAACGAGGGTCCTGATGCAAATGAAATCTTTGGGAAATAGGGACAGTTAGGAGCAGACCCCAAGTCGACCTCCCCATCTTCCTCCTTTTTTTCCTCATTAAGCTTCATCTATTGCATTTAAAAGAGAAACTTTATTTATTTTTAAAATAGCTGTACAATGCTATCTCTATAAATGTGCATGCTGTGTCTTTGTTGTATACATCTGTACAATCAATAACTGTGTCTTGCAGGGGATTTAAATATTAGTCTTCAAAATCCAGGTCTAGAGCACCAGATTTATTTGTAGGAAAACATACCCTTTCCTGCTTAAGGAAGGATATTAATTATAGATGCAAACCCATAAATCTTGTGGCTTTAGGTGAGATATTTGCTGGATTATAAATATGAATTGGAGATGAGGATCCTGCTCTCCCTATTATTACTATTATTATTATTACTTACTGGTTATTATTTTCTATACGATCCATATCTTCAGGTGGGTCAAACACCTCTGGGGAACGGGGAGCAAAGCCTTCAAAGGGTGCACACATGTTGAATTCATTAAAAGGGTTTCTATCCCAGCCTTGCACCCGGCTGCATTTCGCACCTGGGTGAGTCATTAAACTCCCTGTTCAGGTGCCTTCCCCTCCTCTCCAGCCTGCTTTTGGTACCTCATTTCATTGTGCTGCTTTTTCCTGATCATATCAAGCACCCTAATGTTTATTAATGTGGCCCTGTGCATCCTATTGAAAATGTGCTATTGTTTCCCAGGTTCTGCTTCAGCACCACTCTCCGAAAGCAGCCAAACCAGGAGCCACTGGGGACCCCAATATCACCCAGAGCTTTGTCATAGGTGACAGTTTTCCTCTCTGCCGTTTGTTATGGGACATCTGGGGACATCAGTAATAAGCCACAAGGGCTCGATTGCCCAAGGAGATGAGCACCCAGAATATCAAGTGGAGGGTTTGCTTCAGGCAGGGTGTGAGAGCTTTGATGTGACAACTGTGGGCAGTCCTGAGGCTGCTCAGCACCTTCAGGGCAGGGCTGGAGGGGCCTCACCACAGAGGCCCCAGAGCTGGAGAGCTGAGTGTCTCTGGTTAATTCAACACCAGCCGAGTCAGGGGTACACTGCAGTGAACCCCCCAGACTTTACCAAGTGCTCTGAATGCCAATTAATGAGAATTAAACTGAAGACATCACTGATGACCCCAGGGCTTGCTGATTTGCCTCTGTTTCCCTGCTGACCTCTGCTGCTCCAGCCATGCTGGTCACTCTGTGGCACAGCGAGGACCAAACGCAGCCAGGTGACAAATGCGAAGGGCTGGACGCTCACCAGCATCAGCAGAAGCAAAAGGCATGGAGCTGGACTGGTGTGCACTGGGAGGAATTCCTAAAGGCAGCTCTGGCAGGTGCAGCCCCGCAGCAGGCTGCTGACCGCAGGACAACACGTACTAGGATCTCAAAATAAATTCGTGTAACGCACTACCCTGAAATTAATAGGCCCTTGTACGCCAGGGCTGTAAAGACAGGGCTCTGTATAAGGTCTGGCTTTTTTGAATTAGACTCCTGTGCTTAAATAAATTAAGCGAGTTGTCAGTATATTAAATGATTTAATGCCTTCTTCAGTTTTGCAGTGGAATCCTAATGAAAATACTCTTCAATATAAAATGCTGAATAAATTAAATGGTGAAGTATTTAAATAAATGGTGTGTTGTTACTGTGAACCACATTAAATTAGTGTTTGCCTCTATGGTAATGATGTTGCCCTGGCTTTAAAAGAGTTTCTGCTGGTTCAGGCTTTTTTCTGACAAAATGTAAGTGTTGTGCTTAAGATGTTCAGTTCAAAAGGATCTACACTGTTCCTGGGCCAAAACCTGATATCAGTGGAAGTCTTGTTGACTGGCTAACAAGGAACTGGATTAAATGGCATTAGGAGAAAGGGCTCTGGCAGACTGAATTGGAGCTGCTGAAGAAGTTTCTGGGCGATGGCCTCTGCCCTGAGCAGGAGCTACAAAGGTGTGTGTGGGGGTTAGTGACTGCAGCAGGCAACATCCTGCAGTGCTGCCTCCTCCCCACTCTCTGATAATCTGGATTATCAACTGTGGTGCCAGCAGCAGAGAGGTGGCAGGTGGTGGGGGCAGCAGCCAGGGCTTGAATCATGCCAGAGGTAAATCCAGCACGGCTCAGGACACACAGACATAGTCCCAGATTCCCATCTGGCTCCTTGGTGGAGGTCCCAGAATCCCAATTTACACCTGGATTGATTCTGCAATTGAAGAACCACACTGATGTCATGAATAAACTGTGGAGGGCCTTTAAAGTCTTTCTTTGGTGATCTCATTACAAGATAAGATAACAAATGACCTCTCTTTTCTATCCTTTCTATAAGGTAAAGACCTGCTTTTAAAGGTAAGGACCTCACCAGAAGATAAAGTCCCTTATATAGAAATCAATTATGAAACAAATTCAGTTATCCACCTTTTGGATATCAGTTCTTATCTAATCACCTCTACCAATCACAGTGTTTCTTGCGAAGGAAATTTTTTTTTTGTGACACTGTTTTCTGAGCTTAAAAAGCAGAAATAATGTCCCAGTGCACAAGGAAAAACAAAAAATAAATTATATATGTATATCTATTTATACCTGTTTGGTCCCCAAGTACATCTGGATGCACAGTAAGACATCAGCTGGGGCTTGCAGGCCAGTCCCAGGAGAAGTCTGTGCGTGGCTCCTGGAGTTTCCTGACTGAGGGGTCTGTAGCTGAGACTCCTGCTGAATAACTTCCATGGAAGGAGAAATTTCAGCAGCTTCCAAACCAGAGCGTAGAAACGTGATGGAGCTCCTGCAGAAAGTCCCCAAGATAGCAGCACTCTCTCATCCTGTGTTTTCCTGGGTGTAGACGAGTCTGTTATCAAACTACACCTTTTCTACTCACAATTTTGGCAACTCCTGAGGAACACGGCGGTGTCATTTCCCTGAAAAGCCCATCAAGCTACAGCAGCAGGTGGGGATCAGCAGGATTTTACTGAACCACTGGAATGCATGTGCTTCATGCTTTGAGCTGCTCTCTTTGGCGCTGCATTTTGGGGGTTTTTTATAGCCGGGGGATGTAGGCTGGGCTTGCTTTATGGGGTTTTAGAGGACTTTTCCAGCCTCTCCACTGGCGAAGATGAAGTGCCAATAGCACTGAGGTGTCTGCTTGAGAGCCCACCAAGGCCAGACCAATAACTCTGGGAAAAGGGAATGGTTCCACTCAGTGCTTGAGGATGATGGCTTAAATGCTCATTATTATGAAGATAAAAAACCCAAAAAGGCCCATCCCATTCATGCACTGTGTGTGCCTGTGTGTCGGTTCACAGTGATCTTTGGTGGATCCAGGATATGGCTTAAAAAAACGAAAAGAAAGAAAATGCCAGCATGAGTCTGAAATGGCCAGTGATGATGAAACCATCTGTTGGGAAGTTGTTCTGGTGTTACTTCTCCCAAACATAAAGCACAGCCTTCCCAGATGGAATTTAACAGCGTCAGCTTCCAGTCACCAGCTCTTTTTATCGCTCTGTCTGTTAGATTGAAGGGCTCTCCCTTTCTGCATCCCTGTACCCTGTCTGAATACATCTGGATTGTCATTAAGCCATCTCTTAACCTTCCCTTTGTTAAGCTAAGCACATTGGGGTCCTTGAGTCTGTCACTATAAGGCATGTTTTGTGACGCTTCAGTCATTCCCATGTGCCCTCTCCCATTCATCACCATCCTTCCGGAGTCGCAGGCACCAGAAATAGCTGCAGTGTCCCATTAGGTGTTGCACCAGAGATATTTCACTCCACTGTTTTATCAAGTTTCCAGCGCTGTGTAAGAGGATCCCTCCTCCCTGCGCTGAAATCCCGGTTCCTGGAAGTGTGGCTTTGTGCGAAACCGACTGGAGTTCGCTTCCCTCTGGTTCAGGAGCAGGGCAGCTCTGAGGCAGAGCCCCGTCCGCACTCCAGCCATGGTCTGACTCCAAATCTCATCAGCAAACTTTGGCTGTAGTGAGTTTTGATTTTCTACTGTTTGCTAAAAATGCTGAACAGAAAGGCGGCCGCCTGGGATGCTCCTCGGATATGTTTAAACCTATCACGGGGGTTCTCATCCGTTTAGCGCCGGCCGTGTTGATTTTACATTGTTTTAGCTTCCTAATAAATGAGACAACATTAAGTTAAATGCCTCGCTGAAGTCAAACGTAACAGTGTTGATGAAATGTACTAAATCAATCAAATCTATAATCACATTCTTGAAAAATTATATCAATTTCATTTAATAAGATCTATTTTCCATTAGCTCATGTTGATTGTAATTAGTTATTCTCCTTAAATTGTTATTAATCAAGTCCCTTATCAGCTCTTCCATTTTTTTTTTTTTTCACGAAATCAACATCAAACAATCAGATTTATAATTACGCAAGTCATCCTCCTCATCGACATTTATTCGTTGGCTCAAAGTCAACACTGCTTCGGTCTTCTGAAAAACTCTGTGCCGGCCTGGGGCGCTCCTGGGACGGATTTTAAAACTCTCAGGCACTGAATATTGGGAGCTGCTGATCAAAAAAAAATCCTCTAGCTGTAGTAGCAGCTGTTTAACATCCTGAGTTGGAGCAGAAGATATTCCACATCATCGTATTACATGGCTATTTCACTCTGCTTTTTTTTCCCCCGAAATGGAGAAATTAAATATTTAGTGTCTGCCTTTTATGTATTCTTTTTTTAATGTCTGCTATTCTGTCTAGACAACTACTTTGAGTCTCTCATATCTAAAGAGCACATCCCTGTTGCCCTCAGCTCTGCTAGCCACAGGTTTCACCTGACAGCCTCCTGCTTGGGGCTGGTTTGTGTTCATTATTATTCACTTTCCCTTCCTTCTTTCTGGGAGTTTACCTACTTTCACTTTCCTTTGAGCTTCAATTTTCAGCCAGAATAACCTTCTCTTTCCTAATGCTGAGGTTTTACTAGATTTCCTAGAAGCCAGAGCTTCTTTAAACAAGGAGTTGCCAAATATCACTCCCATTTTCTGTTTAAAATCCTCCAGGTGACCTGGCTCACAGCACTGAAAAGCACAGGGACCCACTGTCAGTTCAGGCTTTCTTGTCTGTGCCCAGCTCGTACAATCGAAATGGGGTCACCTCTGTGCTGGCTGTAGCCAGTTTTGGGGTCTGTAAACAGTCCTGCAGCTGTCAGGATGATCCTGTCGAGGATGCTCCTGGTTTTGGTTAGGAAATGCTCGTCTAGGACATTTAGAAAACCCCCAAACCAGCACTGTGACCTCCCCAGCTCACATCATTCAAGTTGAAGTTTCCCAGGACAGTATAGGGAAATTTTCTTAAATATTACAGATATGTGACTAAGAAGGGAATAATCCCTGTTTCCTAGTGAGAGTTGATGGTCTGGAGAAACACCTTCTTTTGGTTTTTATTTGTGTTTGAGGACACTTTCTCTTCAGTTTGCAGTGGTGCTCAGAACGCAGCAATGTCACTTCTGATATTGATTGTCCCTCCTGTGCCTTCTTTGCCCACTCAATTCTTTCTAAATAGGTTAAAACTATTGATTTTAATATTCCAGGGACATGGATTTTCTCCCCAAGTTTAAGTTGTACTCTCCAGAAAGAATCTGTACTTATAAATTAGTCGTTCCCAGCTTTTTGTATTGCTCAGACTCTGCTGTACAGGCAATCAAAGTTCTCCTCACTTCTGTAGGTGTGTTCCTTAGCTCTTTTCTCCATAGCTTCCTTTCTTACTTGGGCAAGGGATAGGGGTGGATGCTGAAACATTTCTGTGCTTCTTCACACTCCCCAGTGCCTGTTCCTGCTCATCCACTACAAGCTCCCTCCTTCCAGAAAGGTCACCAGCCCCAACAGCTGGCACAGTGGAAGGGAAAACCTCAGCCCAACCACGGCCAGTCGCAGCACAGATTCCAGGGTCGCCATGGCAGTGGATGCAGGATGACTCAAGGAACAATCTTTCACGAGTCTGCTGCTGACAGGCTCCAACCTCACCATTTCTTCTGGCAGCCCCTTCCCATGCTCAGCTCAACCTGCTGTGACCTTTCCCCAGGCCCACAGAAGTGCTTTTACTTGGCTTCCATGGAAACATCACATTTGGGGTAGAATCTCACGTGCCTTTTGGTCCCCAGAGGATTTCCAGAGGTTTTGTGAATGCCAAGCCAAGAGAGAGGAAGAATTTTGCTTCGGGAACTGCACGAGTGGCTGGAGATCTCAAGGTTTCCTCTCACCTCCTCATCTTCTGCCTTTGGTGTGTGCTCCAAGGTTGTGTTGGCTCGAATCCAGCTCAGGACCAGCTGTGTTGACCCCATAACACGGAATCCCAGAATCATAGAGCCACAGACTCACAGGATCAGAGCTGTTCATGTTGGGAAAAAGCAAACCACAGCAGTTGTCTAGATTCGGCCACAGCTGGGCTCTGTGCCTGAGGATGTGCCTATTCCTGCTCTCGGAAACAGCCCCCTCCGTGTTCTTTAATCCAACAGAGTATTTAGGGCCAAATCTGTGAGTAGAGAGGTGGTGAAGCACCAGAGAAGAGAGAAGAAAGTCTGTAAAATAAAAAAAGCTAAAAAAAGCCTCCTGGTTTCTCTGAACTGCACATCCTTCCTTGTGGGAGATGTGTTTTTATCTCTTCCTGGATACTCACCTTCGTTTTCTGGAATGCCTCTGCTGTGGGTTTATGGTTACTTTTCCATCCCTTTCACTGCATTTCCATCCCTTTCACTGCCTTTTAAACAATGCTGTTGTTACCTTTGAAAATTCTTTAAAATGAAGAGCAGGATCCACCCCGGATGAGTGGTGTGGGAATGGGAAAGGATAAAAGATCTGTGGAAGAGGTCGGTGCCTGCTCCAGGACAGGCATCATCCCAAACGCCTCCTGGTGGTTTCCCCCCGTTTGAGCCCAGGACAGAGGGACAGTGTGGAGCTTCACCGGGACAAGTGGGACTCACTGCCTCTCGCCAAAAAAACCCTGGGGGCTCTTCTGGATAAAAGCCTGAGCTGCTCGTTTCCTTAATGCAATTGGCACTCTGCTCCATTATGAATTCCATTTATAAATTGTAGCTTCCACTTTTTTCTTTCCCTTTTCTTTCCCCCCCCCCCCCCTTTTTTTTTTTTTTTATTAAAACCTTAAATTTCATTAGTTTGCACTTACAAAAATAAGCCTGGCATCAACTAGTGAGCTCTCCTGAGATTGTGTCATCAATTTACCCTGCCACCGAAGCAGCCCCGTGTCACGCCTGGCACGGTGACAGCACCCAGCTTCAATCCTGCGGCTGCCTGCAGTCACCTGCCCTGCCTGGGAGCAGAGAGGCACTTACATGGACTTTTCTGATTAGGAACTTTGGTTTCAAGGTTTCAAGGGGATTAAAAAAAAAAAAAAAAAAAAAAAGAAAAGGAAGTTGATTGTAAATTTAATTCCTGCATCGTAGTCATTTCTGCAGCACGGGTCATTAAGCACACATTAGTAGTGCCACCCATTTTTCATAGGAGCTGCACCAGAGACACAGAGAGTGGCTGCTGCATCCTGGAACATCCTGCCTGCAGCCCATGGGCTCCTCAGGGTGGTGGGGGGCACCCTTAGCCTGGATTTTTACCTGGCAAATCCCAGGGAAGAGCCAGAATGCCGGCAACCCTGCGTGACTGATAAATGTTCTGGGAGTGGTGACTTCTCCGTATCTTACATTAAAACACCTCCTTGTCTTATGAAATATCAGCTCCAATTTTTATCCTTTCCCCATCTCCCATTCATTTTTAACCCTTCCAGCTAGCAAAGGTCAAAAAGTTCCACACTTCAGGCATGTGGTCAAGGATTTGCCCAGCCATAACAGAACCAGCACTATTTGTTGCCTGCCTAAAGTGAGGTTTTCTTCTAATAAAAAAGTTCCATGTGAAAGATAAATCTGTGAGCATGTGAAAGACCTGAACCCCAGACAGGCTCAGCACTGGTCAGAGCTGCCTGAACACTGCCCATGTCAGTCTGTCCAGGCTTGACAAACAGCCTGAGGAAGCTGGCTCCTTTAATAGGCTTCAGGGGTTTATTTATAGCCCCTTGGAATAAGTGCAGCTGATACTTAAGATCAGCGGAATTAATGACAGCGAGCTGGCGAAAGGCCAGGTCTGCAAATAGTGCCACTAAAAGTCTTCTCCACCATAAAATTTGTTTAATGTAAGAAATCATATCGTGCAGGGTTTTGTCTGCCATTTTTATAATTAGCAGGAGAAATCTCCAGCTAGCTCCTGAGAGCAGCCAGTGCTTTATGGGCTGCGTTTTGGTGGTGGTTTGGAATTTTATGTCTGTATTTGGAGGGACTCCTTGTGTCTGTGTCCCTTGCCCACCGTGGATCTCCTCTCACTTCCCCAGAGATGTGGGGAGCAGAGAAAAGAATCAGGACCTGTGCCAGGTCCATGTGGTGGCTGATCACAGAGGAGGATCACACCCTGCATGTGCCAAACCTCAGGATCAAATCCTTGCCCAAAGAGCTGCCAGCCAGTGCAGTGACATTCCTCTGAGATTTCACCAAAAATCCATCAACTATCCAGAAAAGCAGTTTGTGGGCTGGGCAGACCAGAGTGGGGCAGTTTGTGATCTACAGACAAGCAAAATGCATTGAAACCACCCACTTTGGTCCCACTTTGTCCATATTTGACAGCTTCGTGATACTTTTCTCCAAAGAGCCATATCAAACTTTTGCAAGCACTCCCACTTTTTACAACCCTCTCGATCATACAGAAAATCCCCAGCAAATTACCTCAAACTGAGTTATTCTATTCCTTTTTTTTTTTCTTCCTCTAATGGAACAGAAATGAGCTTGGGTGGTTTTGCTCAGTAACCACAACAAATGACTCTAATAACACATGCAGCAGCATCCCTGCTGTATGGGCTGGCATTGTCCCTGCCAGAGCATTCCTGGAACAGCCTTTGCAGGTGACCATCTGCCCTGGGGTGCAGAAGGCCCCCAGCTGTGCTTGGGGAAGAAGGGAGATCTCCTGTTCAGCCCACTCTGCTTCACAAAAGGCTGGTATGAGGCTCTCATAGATGTTTTCCTTCCCTGGGGGAGCAATGCCTTGAAAAAGCTATGGGTTTAGGATAATAAAAAGCAAGGAGAATGCTAGCCAAAATTGAAAGGTTGGAAATGCCATCAAGTTTTGAATATGGTTGTATTTCAGGAGCTGTACACCTGTGATTGAGGTACAGTGCAATGGCAAACAGGTCACCTGCTTTCTCTTCCTTGTGCTCGCCCATCCAGCGCCCACCACCAGCAGAAGGGCCGAGAAAGAGGCTTTTGCCCATCTTATGTTCTGAAGGGTCTCCTCCAGATGTGTCCTCTGCCCTCACACCTCTGGATCAGCCATCACCTCTCACCTGAGGTGCCCATGGGGCTGGGAGACAACCTGGAGAAGATGGGATTATTCTGGCATCTTTCTGGGAGCACCTTTCTGTGGTGTTTGCACTGTAACACTCTCTGCACATCCTGCCATGCACAGATTTTGGTTCAGCTCCCTCCCAGGACAAAGATTAACCGTGGGTGAGCCCCAGCCAGCTCTATGATTTAGGTTACCCGTTTCTGCAATGGATCAAGCACTTCCCTGCCTGATATTTATAGGCACACTCAGGATCCCAGATAAAATGCTGTATCTTTAGTTAAAGATGCAAGAGATGATTAGTGTCCTTTCCATGGCATATGTTTTAAAGTCAAAGTACTTCAGGGGTGCCTTAATGCCTTGCTGACCTGGGACCTACATTTGGAGGAAGCTTTAAAACTAAAATAGCCATAGAAAGGAAAATAATTGGGTGGATTGTGCTGAAAAAGGTGTTAGGTACAGCTGTTCACTCTATCTTTTTTTAATTTTTAGGCTTTTCCTATCATATTTTTCCTCCAGGAGGATGAAAAATTGAAAGAGCCGGGCACACAGTGCCTCCTGTTCAGATACAGGCTGGAAGTGCACACACTGGCATTTATTTAGTGGAAGGAGGATAACTCCATCACGCAGAGACGTGGAAGTGTCTCCCGCAATTCCCTCTGCACATTCAGGGCTCAGAAGCCACAGGGGGAGCTGCCAGCACTGGGGGGGTTCAAGCACAGGGAAAATGAAGCCCTTACAAGACCGCTCGTGCCCTATTTCCAGGTAACAACTGGGTGTCAAGGAGGCACCTTGTTGGCTGTACACATTTGAGAGCTGAATTTGAAACTTCTTTCATCTTTGGGGTCCCTGGAGGCTCCGTTGTGCTGCGTGGGGGGGTTTGACCTTGGGAGAGGTTTGCAGGGCTGCTGTGGCCTGCAGCTGGCGAGGTCCCTGCCCTGGCAGGATCCACAGATTCTGTGCCTTCTGGGATGCTCAGCCCTGCTCCACATCGTCCAGGGCACAGCTGTGGAATCCCCTTTGGGAGAGGTTAATGCTGCTCAGGTGCAGCCGCTCTGGGGACGCATCTTGGAGCGATGCTGTGGCACATCTGAGAAATGAGCCCTGCCCTGGCACTGTGCCCTCAGTGGGGACAGGCAGCTTTGCTTTGCATGGGACACCTTCCTGCCAGATCCACGTGAGACAGGTCTGTACTGATGGGACTGGGGAGAGAGGTTGGCAGCTGTATTTTGAGCCCCCAAAAAGGTATTTTGAAATTTCAAAATCCTCCAAGAGACCTGACCCCTGAACAAACACCGTGCAGCAGCTCCAGCAACCCTAATTTCAGCACATTGAGTCTTTCTCCTGCTCTCACATAATGCTACAAATCCAGAGGCTTTTCACAAAAGGTGTATCAGTTCAAGTGAGTTCCCTGTAGAGTTCTCATCCATAATCCAAATCCAGTGATCAGGAATTGCTCTTCCCACCCTGTGTACCCTGGAGCGATGCAAACCCACCCGCAATCGCTCTGGACGGGAGCTCCCAAAAGGATTTCAGGAGTTTTCTGTGCGCAGTGCCTGACCCTGCAGCCAGGGAGGGCGATGTCCCCTGTCCCTCGGTGCTGTCCTGCAGGGGATGAGCCCCCAGCAGGGGTCTCTTGGTTGGTACTTGCAGACTCTCGGGGTGGTTTCAGCCACTGGAGGTTGTGCTGATGTACAAAAATTGAAACTATTTAATGCAGGGCAGAGGGAGGAATCCAGTGGAGCTGCTCCTGGATCGATACAGGACCTGTGCCCAGGGCCTGATCCCTTCACAAACTCCAGTGCATCCCGTGTCCTGTGCAAGGCACCAATTCAGCCCAAGCAAGAGTGATAAACAATTGCAGAGGAATTACACATTTGCAGATCAAAAGTAGTTTTGCTACAAAATCAACAGTTCCAAGCAGTGGAAGCCCTGATCAGAGCACGCTGTGCTTTGCTGGCATGCACACCACGAGCAGAAGAGAGCATTTCACCCCATAAAGCTGCATGTTTCCAAATAACCTGGATTTTTATGTCCCAAATTACTAATTGCAAATTATTCACCCAGTTCTCATAGAATGTCCTGTTTTTTGCTGAACTAAACCCAACTGTATAATACCCTGTTAGCCTACTGGGCTTATCTCCAGAGCTCAAAACTGTTCAACTTCCTTGTCTCTCTTTCCCCTCTCACTTATTTTCCATGTGATAAAACAAAAC
>VZRS01000135.1:30577-46335 GCA_013398055.1 Ifrita kowaldi
GGGGGGGGGAAATAAAGGGAAGGAAAGCAATGATGATATGAAAAAGATTGAAGTGTTTTGTTTTAAAGAATGATGCTCAGAGCCGTAAAGTATGAAATAGAGGAGGGGAAGCAGATTTGGGGCTAACCTGTGATATCACATTAGACTTTAAAGCTGTTCCAACAGACTAAGCATTTGAGAAAGAATCAGAGCTGTTGGTGATAAGTTGCTCCTCTTATCGGCAAACTGTCATCTGTCTTGAGTGAGAACATTTTGTCCACCCTACCAAAACAAGTCAGAAAAATTGGATAAAAACAAAAATATAAATCAGAAGGGTAGCTGGGAGCAGAACAGAAACGATGGCAATTTCCTGGCAAGGATCGCTGTACAGCTAAATGTCAGATGTGGCAGAAAGAATTATATTTTCGACTTGAGGTCAGGAATTATGTGTGAGCATGTGGTGGCCAGAGCCCGGCCGGCTCAGCCGCTGCGGGCCCCGTGTGGCCTCTGGTGACAGCCGTGGTGTCCCCACGGGCAGCGGTGCCCGGCGTGCCACGGCTGCATCGCCCCGGAGCGCTGCAGCTCTGTCCCTTCACTGTCCCTCGGGATGCTCCGCTCCTTCCCAGCCCAGCTCTGCTGCTGGGTCAGCCCCTTCCTGAGCAGCAGCAGCCCTTGGTGCTTGCGGGTGCTGAGGGTCCCCGGGCAATCTTTGCAACTGGAGCTGAACGTTGCCAGAGCCTTCCTGCCCTGTGCCTGGCTCCCCACAGACACTTCTCCATGGCAGAAATGCTTGCAGACAGCAAGAAATTAAGTGCTTCTCAGGCTCTTTCTAGATTATTTCTTTTTAATTTAGTATTCAATTTAAATCTTAATTTACTTTCTAAATCATAATTCCATTGAATTTGCAAAGCACACCTGGAGCTACGGCGTTGGATGGGGAAGGGAGGTGCACGATCTTCCAGGGAACGCTCGTGTGTGCGGGGTCCTGGGGACCAGCTGCACCCCAAGTGCTGGGCTCCCCCTCTCCTCCGGGTCTCCTGCAGGTAAATCCTGCTCAGGTCAGGGGGAAACATCAGGATACAACCCATTCCTTGGCATGGATCGCCGCCCTGTGTGCCCTCCCCTGCTCACAGACATTTAGCTGCACCCAAAACTCTCAGTGCTTCGTGTCCTCGGGCCGAGGGGGCAGTGCAGGGGGAGGTCACAAGCGCATGTGTGCCTCTGGAGCACGGAAAAATATCTGGGGACGCGGGCACGATGTCACGGCAGCACCCTGGCATTTGAGCTGGGGGTGTCGGTGACACCCCCGGGATGAGCCGTGCTCCCGTCCCAGGCAGAGGCTCGGCAGCCCCGGAGGGCAGACATTGCTCTGTGCTCAGGGCACGCACCAAATTTAGGCAGAGCAGGGTGGAGGGGAGCCGAGGTGCCGCCTGCCAGCCGCGCCTGCACTGCACCTGATGCTCCTAAGTGTTTTTCTCCTTCACTTCAACACACTTAACACAGTGTTCCCGTTGCAGCAGCCAAACTGATATCACTGGAGGCAAGACCTGAATCAGATCCTGAAAAATCAGCTATTTAAATGCACCATAGCTGCTGCGCTCTCGGCAGCAGCGAGACCACAAGACACACAACTGGGGAGTGGAGGTACAATGAGGGAAGGTTTGGTGATTTTACAAAATCACCGAATAGGAAAAGAGAGATTCTGGGTGGAAATGAGGCGTGTGGTCCCTCAGGTCGTGACTGGTGGAGACATGACAATGTCAAAGGCTCGTGCAGCCTGGGACAGGGAGCAGGGCAGGGACAAGGCTGTTCTCTGCCCCGAGGAAAGGAGCAGATGAAGGGGAGTCACTGGAAAACCCCCTAAAACCCTTTGGGGCGGGGGGGGTCCTACAGCCCCAAGCACTGCTCCCTGCCCAGTGTCCCAAGGTCACTGCACCCCTGTACCAGCAATCCCCTTCCCCAGCCCCGGGTGCTGCAGGAGTGGAATATCCAACACCGCGGGGTTGTCGGGGTGTACCATGGTGGGCTCCTCTGCTTTAATTTGGTTTTTAATTCTTTTTTTTTAAATTAATTTTGCAACAGTTTGGTTTCAGAGCATTGCAACTGCTTCTGTAAATCCTGATGAATGAGCTGAGCCTTTGCTTCAACCCAGCTGGGAGCAAAACATCCCGGGAAGGCTGGATTGCAGGGACTGCAGTGCCGACAGCCAGTGCACATCTCCTAAAGACTGAGCAGTTTGTAAGAGGGGTCTGGGATGTGGGACGAGTCATTCCTTGTTGGAAATATCCCAACTGCAAGACATCAAAGCTGCCCTTTAAGCAGAAGCTGCGAGAGGCCGGTGCAAACTCATCTCCTCAGAGTACCATTAATGCACATTTTGTTGCAAGAGGAGGGTGACCCAGGCAAGGGTTAATTGAGGCTGTGCTGTGCACCTGGCACATGTACACTGCCTCTGCAGCACAGTGGGTGCATATATATCTATATATATCTTCTAGAGAGATATTTATTTATCTATGGCATGCGGGCTGGGGAGCAGACAGGCTCCCCTCTCACCATGGCAGGGTGTGGAATGCCACATGAATTCTCTCTATCGTTTCTCTGGAAATCCTGGCAAGCCCAGGGGAGCCTGCAGTCGATCAGCTCTGTATCACTGTGTACCACTGAGGGAGATCTCTGCAGCGTTTTGGGACACCTGGAGCAGCTGTCACCCACACAAACACGCCTTCCCCAGCACCCCAGGGACAGCCGAGCACTCAGCACCTCCTGGGCTTCACCTGCTGGGTCCTGGCTTTGCTGATGAGACCTTTCAGTTCCATTTAGAAGAGCTTTACTGGCTTTTTCTTTTTGAATTGTAATGTCCCAACATCATGGTTTGTAAGAAAGAACTGGAAGATCAGCCAGGTCACGGCCATCACACACAGGGCTGAACTTCTGCTTTGGCTGCTTTTGGCTGTGCTTGTTTTGTTTGTTTGCACGGATTATCATCTTTCCTGCCTCTATTGTACCACTGACAATAAATTCAAAGCAACCAGGGCCCAAATTTTTGAAGAGGTTTCCCTAAGGGAATGTCAATTACCTTTCCCTTCCAGCACCACAGATGTCCTCTGGCACTTAAAAATCACAGCTTTATTGTGAGAAATGCAGCCACTTGCTCTAATTATTCATACTGCACTCTAAGGCAAGCAAAAAGATGATAAAACTATTTACTAGGTAAACTTGAAAAGGCAAGGGGTTGGTGATTCTGGGCATGGAGAAGTACAACACCTGACAAAAACAGTCTGTGCAAGGGTTTGTGCATGAAAATATGAAACGAGTGGAAGAGCATTGCAGAGTAACTCTGGAGGTCTCATTTTGGGTGGAATTTCCACTGAAGGCAGCTTGTATTGCTTTTGCTGCTGGGAATCTGATGAGACAAAATACTGCTGGAGCTGGGTGGGTGTTTCTGCCCCTGCCCAGCACGTTTGAGACCACCAAGAGCCCTGGGTTTTTCTGTGCTGGTGCATGTGACACCTCTGGCTTTGGACAGGGAAACTCAAGAGCCTTTGGGTCCAGAAGAGGATGGAGGAGAGCCTTCCTTCCCCTGATTTGACATCACTACAGGGAGCAAATTGTTCTCCTGGTGCTGGAAACTCAGGGAATTCCTTGGGGAGGAATTGTCCTACTCTGCCCTTGGGGGGTATGTTCCCTTCTCTGCACTTGTCCTCCAGTGCTTTATCTCACTCCATCCCCACTCCTTCCCTTCCCCAGCTTTTTCTTCATGGGCTGCCTGGCTCCTTCCACATTTAGATGCCAGTCTGTCCTTGCTCATTGTTATTCTCCACCCATCTCCTTAGCTCAGCCTAGTTTCAAACTGCTTTGTCAAGGTGCCAGGATCCCCTGGTGGAGGTGAAGGTTGGCACGTCAATGCCACGAATGCATCCCAGAGGATGAGCATCTCTGCACATCTTGTGCCTGGAGAGAGGCACCAGGGGCTCAGAGGTGCCGAGGACCCTCCCTGCAGCAGCACTTCCAGATTTGCAGCCCTGCCTCAGCTGCCAGCTTTACTCCAGCCCTTGGCTTTCCCCTGGGCTCACCAGCCCAGCTATGAGTGCTGTAGTGTTTGGGAACCAGCAGCCTTAATTATCTTTTAAACCTCATTATACTCTTTCCTATGATCTCCTCTTTGTTCTTCCTTCCAACCCTCTGTGTCTGCGGGCAGTGGAGAGCTCTGCCTCTCCCTACAGTTCCTCATAGCACCACCACGTTCCCAGACAATGTGCACGTGGAATTCTCATCCAAATCACCCCAAAAGCAGTGGCAAAACCCAAGGTTCATCATCATGAATCACAACGAGACCACAGGCAGTGGCAGCAACTGAAGAAGGTGCAAATGCCTTTGTAGAAATGGCAGGAACATGCCCCATTGCTGACAAGGGCTTCCCAGGGATTTCCAGCCTGGGTCCATGGGAGAAAAAAGTGCTCTCATCCCGGGACACAGAGTCTGGCTTTGTGTTACATATTATTTGTGAGCAAAATAACCCTGTTTGTCCTAGACCAGCTCATCCTGGAGGCTCTGAAATTAGGTGTCATTACCAGGTGTTATTACTCTGCGGGCATGAAGTTGTACCTAGCGAGCAACCCAGCGAGCTGCAGACAGATGAGGAGGATAATTTGATTCCATCTTTGGAAATGTCAGACTTTATGGGTGGATAAAATACATTCCATTTTCTTCTGTTTATCAATATTGGGTGAAAACAGACTAGAAATTGCTTATTAATGGGGAGTGTTGAGAGGAAGGCAGTCTATTTGTTACCCCTCGCGGATGCACAGCACTGCCACAGCCACTTCTGTGCAGCGTGAGAGAACCACACAAAGCAACAAAACAAGGCACAGTTGGGAGGAAGAGTAACCCTTGCTGCCTTTCCATTTACATGGCACAAGCAGGTCCAGGTCCTGCAGCCGATGATTGTGGTCACACAAAATAAAATGTTCACAAAGCCACTGCAAATTCCTGGCTTTGAAGGGGAATTTGAAGAACCCTGTAAGGATGTGCTCACCTGATCTCTGAGCCAAAGGCAAAGCAGAGACCTGGGGCAGGATAAATGCAGCCCTGTGCCCTGAAGAGCAGATGAGCCCATGGCCAAAGCTAGAGGGGGCAGATGGGGCTGGTCCAGGAGAACCAGGACCAGCTTTGTTGTGCACTTGAATTGCCCAAACCAGGTCAAAATCTGAGCACACAGAAAAGATGCAGCCCCTGAGAGCACCGTAATGGCAAAGGGAGGGGTTTCAGGAGGGAGAATAGAACAGCATTGAATGAACTTTTCAGATAAATTATACCTAAAGAGGAATGAAACATTATAGTTTCAATTACCGCTGTGCCCAGCCACGCAGGTAGTAATTCAAACAAGAAACAATTGCTGGATTGTCACCCTCAAATCAGACACATACCATTTAATTCCATTTACTGTGGGTTCACTGACTGTATTTTGAATCAAATACAGCCATTAATGTGCAAAGATCTGAAAAATGCATGTGTCCCTTTTACAAATGTGACAGCGAGACTGTAATTCCTGTAAAATCTGTTTTCTTCAGGTTGGGCTGCTCCTATTGCTGTTAGTTATGCCGATATTACTTATTAAAAGTTTCACTATGCCAAGCTAGATCTTTTTGAAATGGCTTGTACTTTTTGTTCAGGGCACATGAAAACCATGGCCAGATCCAGCCTTGTATTCCATCACCCAAACTTAACACACTGATTCGAATGCAGAAAAAGCCACTTTCATTAAAACAATGAAACCCTGACTATTATTGCCGTATGTGGCCATTCGAGCACAAGTATAAATCATCAGTTACGGGAACTAAAAGCTTTCAGATGGAATTGCTCTAACACCTGCCTCATGCAATGGGCACAGGAAGGGTGACGTGCACCCGGCTTCTCCAGGGCAGTGCTGCTGCCTAAATAAAACCCTGTCATACCCAGAAAGTGAATATTATTGTGCTGCCCTGGTTAGCTCTGGCAGAGAAGCAGCACATGCCTGTGGGCAGGCTGAGCAGCAGGAGTAGTGCTTGGGATGGGAAGGGATGAGAAGAGCTGGCATCTCTCCCCAGGTGATGCCTTGTCCCCAGCAGGGCCATCACAGGGTGTGGGTGACCCCAGCTGGGTTTTGCATCCTTCAAACCCTGCAATGACACTGCACAATGGCTGAGGTGATGCCTCCCCCATCCAAGAAACAATTCCATGGGTGGAAATGTCCTGTTCAGTGTGGTACAGGGAAATGGGTTTGGCACAAAGCTTGGGAGTTGTCTGGAATCCTTTTCCTTTTTGGAATAATACCTGCACGTATTCCCTGTGTCAGCACCATCACACGTTCTCCTTGGGGTCACAGAGTGTGCTGCCTAATGAAACCAGACCTTTCCACAGAACTGCACTCGCTCTTCTGCTCTGCCAGAAGATGCATCAAAGGGCAGATTGTTTAAATATTTCACTGGTTACTGTGTGGGTCATCAGAACTGGACATACGTAATTTCAAAGGCTTCTCTCCTCCTGCTCCTCACATCATTCCAGGTCACACTTCCCTACAGGTGCTCGCTGTTGGCTCAAGGACACTTCCAGGCAGCAGAATATCAACAGGCCAGGGATAGACAGGCCAGCTCATCCTACACATTTTAAGTTGCTTAAAAAGGCCCAGAAGCCTTTTTGCAAAGAGAGTCTATGGCAGGGGCTGAAGTCAGTGCTCAGCATGTGGCTTAGACAAACAGAGTGGTCATTAGTGACTGTTCTCATTGTCACACCGGTGCAGACTGTTAATTCAGCACAAGAGTCATTAAAAGCAAGCCTCAGTGGAGAGAGAGGCTTTTGTAAATGCCAGATGACTTGGCAAAAAGTGAAGAAGACCCTCAATATCCTGCACTGCTCTGCTTGTAAATTCAGAACAAAAACTCCCAGGAATTTGCTGGCGACAGGATTAGGCACTAATTATTTTCTTATGCTGAAAGCTGTTAAAACCCAACCCAGCTTTCCCTCACCCCATAACCAAGATAAGCTCACTGGTCATTTCATGGGTCCCTCTCTTCCAGAAGAGTGTCACTACTTCCAAAGCTCTCCCCCTGACTTTGTTTTTGGGTTGAGAGGGTGGTATCACCCTCGCACTGCTTGATGGCTTTGGCTCCAGGTGTGGGGATTATCCATGGACAATGTCCCAGCCTGTCCCCAGCCCTGCTCCAGCCCCAGGGCTTTAATTGACTCTGAGCTCACAATTAAAGAGCAGCATTCACTCTGCTGCATGGGTGTCCCTCCCTTAGAGTTCCCCCTACCAGGTGCTTTTAATTTATTTGTATTTCCAGCAGCGATAATTGAGTTATCAATTTTGTGCTCTTTTGGGCCAGAAGCAGAGATCAGAGAGCTATTTTATACACCTAATTATGGATTATTTCCCATAGCTATAAAACCATGGTGAGACACATCCAGAAAATATGTCGTGAGGTGATCTGTGTCCTCTTCATCTCTGCTGGCTTCTCCCTATTGCTTCCTTAAACTCCAGGCTGAATACCCTCCAGACAAAACAGTTGTCAAAAGCAAGGGACACCTATTTCCCCACAGGACAAAATCTCTTCCCACTCCAGAAGAGAGCCGCTTAAAATTAAATTCAGCTTTTACTGAAATGATCTGTTTAAACCTTTAGCACCTCGTTGAGTCAGGCTGAGATTTATCCCATTTCTGTGCAATTTGGCTATAATCTGGCTCATAATGGTGACCCAGGGTCCTGCTGAGGAGTGAAGAATTTGATTTTCTTACCCAGTAATGATTTTCGGGAGGGGGGGTTGAATGGGATGATCCTTAAGGTCCCTTCCAACCCAACCCCTTCCGTGGTTCTGTGAATTGGATGTAGCCCCTGATGCCCCCCTTAGCTCCCCACTCCCCTGGCCCAGGTTGTTTTGCTGCAGAGCCTCCCTCCACCCCATGCAGGTCTGAGCTGCCTGGAGCACGCTGCAGTGCAGAGCCAATGCTAAAGTCCAGCAGATCCTGGTTTTATATTCACGGAAAGAGACAGGAATCATCTGTGTGTCGGGATTGGGTTTCTGCTGCTGACACGAAGAGGCCATCCAAGATGTATGACCCAGCAAATGTACTGTAATGCACACATCACATTTGTTCTCCCAGTAAGTAGATATTGTCTGGGGTATATTACAGCTGTGCTTTGGTGTTTAATTTAATGTGAGTGAACTGCCTTAATTTCTCTAAATTGTAGTAATAAACATAATGCTAACAGTGATATTGCTAATAATTTATTTTGCAAGTGATTAATCAACAATGAACTATTTTAATTACCTGTTCGGAAATGCCAAATTCTAAATTAATTATGTGTCATTATATGAATTCACATGTATAAATATATACACTTATATATGAATTCCAAGGCTAATTAAAATGAATAAACCATCAGATTTGGTGAATTCATAGAGCTGAGGGAGGATCTGCCCTCCCCTGCTCCTCTGCCTTTTTGCATTTCATCCTCAGCACAAAGAGAATCTCATTCCAGTGCTTTATGCAAGTCGTTTGTGGTCCTAAAAAAGATATTACCTGGAGAAAGTAGCAGATTCCCTGGATCCCACACTGCAAAGAGCAGTGTTGAGGGCAGGGGTGTGGGAAGTGGGAGCAGGGGAGGGGGGTGGGGGCTGCAGCATTTCTGTCTGTGGGAAATACAGAGTGTGTCTCTTTGGGGTGATCTCTGTGCCAGACCTTGGAACTCCCTGCAAATAAACCCCAGTGGGAACTGGAACGGGGGAGAAGGAGGAGATTCCCTGCCCTCAGTTGTTACCAACAATTTTTGTAGGGAAGTCAGGTATTCAGTTAACAGATTTGGGGTACAACCAAAGAGTTTTCCTTTTCTCCTGGGAGGGGGCTGCACCTGGAGATGCTGCAGGGCACAAAGCTGGCAGTGTGGGGTACTCAGCACTGGGAACATCCCCAGGGGTCCCAAAATGAGGCTGGGCAGGAAGGGGGGCCCATCCCTTTGCAGTAAGACTCAAGCCCAGAGCTCACGGCCAGGAAGCCCCCGGCCATCCAGCACTGGCCCAGCAGCAGCAGCAGTGGTCCCCAGGGGGTGGGTGGCCCCTGTGGCACAGAGGGGCAGGGGAGGGAATCTCTCATTTAGGGGTGGGGAGTGAGACAGTTCGAATGGTTTGTAGCACTGGCTTGAATACCAGGATGATTAACGAGAGCAATGCCGTGGAGGAACCAGAATCTAAGTAATGAGACCTTTATTTGATACATAATACCACTGGGACCCTCTAGAAAGAGAATACCAGGAGTAGGGCTAAGTTTTGCTGGCTTGGGAATGCATCAGGAAGGGGGAAAGTATTGCTGACTCTGCAGTCAGATGCTGGGGCTGTGCACAACGGGGCTGCAGTGCTGTTCGACATGAGCCTGGGACATGTTAATTCAGTCATATATTTTCAGATGCTGGAAAGGCACCCTGATTTAGTGTGCTGCGTGGATCTATGCAGAGTTGTGGGTTTAAAATGCAGTGTCCAGAGCCTGATTCCATCACCTCGTGGTTGAATTCAAGCCGAGAGATGAAGAAGCCATTAGATACATACCAAGACCTTCCAGCCAAAAAATTACTTATGGTTTCAATTGAAGGAGAAGAAGTTGTAGAGAGTTTAGGTATGGATGTCAGAAACACAGCAGTTAGCAGCAGAGATGTATGAGAGATTGGGAGGTGATAACTTAGATAAATTGGTGTCTCATCCATATTAAGGAGACAGCTCATCCTCAGTTGCTGCCGGATGACATGAACAGTGGAGCGTATATGGATACTAAAATACATTGGTCTTAAAGTTAAATCCCCAAGAACCATCAGAAATAAGTCTCAGAAGCCAAAGTGAGATTTGATGCACACTGCAGAAACATGCAGTCTGTCAGAGCATGCTGCTCTCTCCATATAACTTCCACCGTTTGTGGGACAATTATAAGGAAAACAATACTGTGATCTGTAAAGCAGTTCCTGGAGTGGTTTTATTCACTAACTCAATGCTATGCATAATCATTGCCAGCAACATCTCCAGAGGTGTGTGCATAATAGAGAGACATCAAGTCAGTGGGTCAAAACATCAGAAAATAAAATTCAGATGAACGTCACATTCAAATATTATATTATCTGTCATTTAACACTGTCTAAAGACCTCCTTATTGAAATCATACATCTAAACCAAAAGCTACCCCAGGCAGTAATACCGTATTGCTCTGCTGTGTTTAGGATCTACCAGGAACTGGGGTTTTCTGCACCTCAAGCTGGCTGTCAAAGAAGAGGAGCTGGGGTTATAAGACCTGTGGGGACCTTCAAACTGAAGCATCCAAACGACTCGTAGAGGGGAAACAGAGGGCACTGGGAGGGTCTGTTCCTCTTCTGTACCCATATCAAAGCCTGCCAAAGTCAGGAGTGGCCCCCCAGTGTCACCCATTTCGTTTGCTGTGTAGATGTATACAATAATTTTCCTTTCAACAGCCAAATTTGCCTCTAAAAGAGAGTTTGTATCCAAATGCAAACTTAATTTGCCCTCGCTGACATTACACTTCACTGGATTAGATCCTTCATGCCTCCTGTTCCAAACACCCATCGAGATAAGAAGTTACCCTTTTTGAAAATGCAGCCTGGCAAGACCTTTAAATCCCCTAACTAAATTCTTATCGTGCTGTTTCCCCCAAAGCACCATGTGCAGCATTGTCTCTGCACTGCAGCTTGAAAGGAGCAATTCCCTGCGGATGCAGGCAGGAATATCTGCTCCGGGATGCTTTGGCAGGGATGTCACAGCATGGGCCATGAGGCAAGTGCCCATACAGGTACCTATAAAATGTGTGTGTCCATGCAGGAGCTGCACACAGGCGGGTGCAGGCAGCGAGCGCCAGGGCTGGATAATGAGTCCGAGCTGCTGCCGGGTGTGAGAATGAGCAATGAGCATCTCTGCTGGAAGCAAAATCAGGAACTTGGGTGAGCTTTGCTACTTAGACAACAAATCACTGGGTGTGCTCGAGGGTTCATTTTTCATTGGGAAACACCAGCGAAACGAGTACTTTGCTGCTTATCTCTTTATTGCTTATCAGTGCTTCTTTGCCCTTCATTTCTTGGAAAAGGCATGGTGCTTAAATGGGTTGAGGGGTGGATGCTGTGAAAGAACTAAGCCACCTCTTTAATCCCAGAGGCTTCATCAAGGGTTCATTTTGCTCTCCGGGAAAATCTCTGTCTTCCCAGATCACTCGCCTGCCTCTCTCCACCATCCATCTAGGTTGCTTCGTCTGTATCTGAAGTCATGCTTGCCATCCTTTGAAGAGGTAGTCTCCTCTAAAAAATCAATAGTTAACATTGTCTTTAAATAGTCTGACATTTACCTTTACTGCAGTTTTCATTTCTTTCTGGGATTGCTCAGACATTTGTATTACCAGTGTACATTCCTTATTTCTCTGCCTGTAGCCACGGACCAGGAGCTTTGCAGGGACGGCAATCCTGGTGGGGCAGCTCCCAGCCACAAACAAGGAGACTTTTGCAAGATAATTGAGAGGACTGGAGCTTGCTAATAGAAGCCTCTTTAATATATGGAAGACATCAACTGAGAATAATTACAAGCAAAAGGGTATCATAAATCCCTGAAGAAAATACACTCTGAATGCAGTTTTCCCAACAAGCAAATTTGAATGCTAGCCCAAAGGTCAAAATAAAAGACTGTGAGCTTTAACCTCCTGAGCCATCCACCTTTCCTTTGGCTCTTGTCAGGAACTTGTCTGGGGGTTCATTTAGAAAGCTGCCTGCTCAGAGCAGGGCCGTTTGCAATCTGGGAAAGTTAAGCAAATTAGCAGAATTATTAGGTAAGAGGCAATTCTCCACAGCCTGCAAAGCAACCGCTTGTTAAATTAGCTCACACGGGAGAATTGCAGTGATCGAATGATGGTTGCAGTGTTTGCAGAGGGAAGGCTGTGCAGGCATTTCCTTTGAAATAATGCTGCTGTACTCCAGCTAAAGAATTAAAAAAAGGAGAGTTTGTGCAGATTCCCTGGCAGGCTGGGACAGACTCCCTGCGCAAATGTGCTGGAAGATGCCTTTGTCTTTTAAACACATTTCTTCTACCCAGTTCCTTCTGCAATAATAATAATAATAAAAAAACTAATAAAGAAGAAAATCCCAACCCCCTCAAACTATCTACTTCTAAAAATAGGGAGGATTGCAGGAGAACTTATGCCACCAGACCCCCGGAAGCAGGTGGCTCAGTGCACCCGGTCCCCTCTGGGACTTGCAAGGACACCTGGGGTTTTGCAGCCTTGCTGTCCTGGGAAGACTTTGGGAATGTGGCTTTCAGCAGCAGGAACAGGGTACTCCAAGAAGCCAAGGAGAGGGTGGCTCACCCATGGTTTCTGATCTGTCAGTCTCATTTTTATATAGTCTTTGGTTATTGATTTGATATTTTTATACCTTATGTAGTGCACTTAGTACAGGAAAAAATGGATTCACCAAGTAAATGTGCTTTATTAGCAGGTCTCTGATGGAAAATTATGTCAGTTTTCCATTTAAAAGATGCATCAGATTAATTCACTCATGAATCAATCTGTCTATGCTTGAAAATCTACTCACACCCCACATTAAATCGTCCGGTGTGACACTGCAGGCTGGAGATCACAATGGAAGATTTAAAATGATGAAAAGGTATTATTGTGAAGTTTATAGCACTTCCAAGGCAGCTGGGAATGAAATGCTCATCCCCAAAATGAAGTGAGAGTGTTACACCAGTCTTAGCTCCAGCTTCCCTCGCAGGAGATGAAGTTACATCAGTTAAAGTTTGGTGATTTTTTCTTTTTTTTTTCTTTCTTTTCCTGCTTCTTTCTATGCCCAACAGATGTCCGAGCTCAAAGGGTTGTCCCAGGTTTTGTCCTTCACAGGCTTTTTTTGTCTCACAGGGCCATGCTCCTCACCATGGAAAGATGGATTATGCCTGTACTTTCCAGGTGATCCACAAAAGGGGGATAGAAATTAATTCCTTTCCCTGTGCTGAGTGGAGGCTGCAGGATCATTCATTATTTGTTCCTGAGTGAGTGCTGCACGGGGCCACCTCTTACCCCTGGCAGGATATTAGCTCATGGCTGGACACCAGAATATTTGGGAAACCGTTTCAAATCTCTCCCTCTCTCACTCTTTCCCCACTCCTGTTCTTCTATGCAGGAGAAAGCAGAAATCACCTGTCAGGCATTGCACAAAATGCTTTATAGGAGGGGAGGGCAGGAAGAGCTGGAGGCAGATTTTGTCAGAGATGCTAAGAGACGTGCAGTAACTATCCCACGTGGAATTGGAAAAGAAGCCCTTGGTGCTGAGTTTCTTCAAGAGAAAGACTGGCCATGCTGTGCCCCATCACTCGGTTACTCAGCTCCTTGTAGCCCCCCTGTAGCAGATGCTGCTTCTGTGCTCAGCCCCAGCTCTGTGGTGCAATCCCACCTTTCAGCCCCGGGGCTACATGAAGCATCTCAGTGTTTATTTTTGGTGTTGTAGAATAAAAGACAAGTGCTTAGAGCCAGCTGAGATCCCTGGGTGCACATTGGTATCACAAGCATAAGGAAAGAGCAGTTGAACAGGAAAATAGGAAGTCTCTCTTGGAATAGTCAGGTTGGAAAAGACTCCTAAGATCATCGAGTCCAACCATTAAATCCATATCCAACCCAGGCAGAACAATTGCATAAGATAATTTACGTGGAGCAGCAACAAGCTGTTTTCTGTTGTCCCTCTCCTTGCTGAATACCCCAAAATGAGGGAGTTTATTCCTTGTGAGGAGAAGAAGGATGTACCCACGCCCCAGGCTGGGTGCTACTACAGCTCAGCCCTGCTGCAGGAGCTGAGGTAATGCATGGAGCCGCCAGGCTGCTACGCCCGGCCACGCGCCTGCTGTCTGGCCACGTCAGACACAAAGGGAAGGACGTCTGCTCCAACCTCAGCCAAAAAAGGGCACGTGGGCATGGTTCATCTCCTGCTGCAAACAGCTCAGGCTCTGCAGGCAGGCGCCGTCGTGCAGCTCACCGGGAAGGGCGGCGGAGGAGCAACCTGCACGTAGGAGCTGAGGGATCTTTCCTCTGCTCTTGCTTGAGTGTGCAGGAGATACCATCATCCAACCCCTTCTTCCTTTGGAGAACGTGTGCAGCACATCCTGCTGTTTGTGTTTAATCCAAACCAATGTCCTGTGGCTATGATACTCGTGATTATGGCAGTCATTTTTAATTAGGGATTGTGTCAATGTATTGACATTTCTATAGCTTTTGGGGGAAGTAGAGGATATTTTCCTGCAGGTGAACTCCTCTCTTTGTGGTTGTCTATCCCTCCAGCTGCACTGCTTGCTTATTAAAAAATGCAATGTTATTAGGCCCATTCTCTGTGCAAGTTAATCAAGCAACTTACACAACATTAAATCCAAGAAATGCAGAATTCAAATTCCCTCCATCCTATGGCAAGATTTGTAACCTGATTCTGAGTGCAATATTTATTATTAACAGAAGCCCTGGCAGGATTTGGGAAGCAGTGTGATGAAGAGAATGCATTCAATGTCATTTGGGAAGTGGAATTAGACAGGAATGGCCCAAGCCACTCATTGCCCACAGTGATAAACACCCTGCAGAAGATACTGTTCACCCAGAAAGAAAAGGGAGGCAGATCATCACATTTATTGGTCATAGCTTTTCAAGAGTCAGTAAAGACCTACTCGAAAAGACATGGTTAGTAGCAGGAATAGATATTTTTTGTCTATCTCAAAAATACCTTTGGCTCAACAGCTTTGTATAACACCAATAGAAGATCTGACTTCTGCCTGATACGTCAGGATGAATCTTCCTCCTGGATGATGGTCCTGGTGTAGATGGTGCTCACATTGTACAGTTTTTATTGTCTTTAACCATCTTTAGCTTTGTATCCTGATAGCCCCTTCAGGCTATATGTCAATGCCATCTGGGAGGAAAAGAAGAGACTTCTGCTCGCTCGCCGCTGTAATGCAGATCTCTTAACTAAAATTGTGCTTCCATCACTTGACAAACTGTCACCGCAGAGCAATTATCTGCCTGTTGGCTTGCTTGTCCTTTCTTTTCTCCTCTCTCAGAAAAAAAAATAAATAAAAGAAAAACAGGTGAAGGAAAAGGATGGTCAGAAAAAACCTCCATGGACAGAATCCAGCTGATCTGATCACACCACCTGAGACTTGAAGATGTATCAAAGGCAGAAGTGGGTCCCTTCTTTGCCACCTCTTTTGCCACTTCCTATGCTTGACTGGTGAGTGCTCTTAGGTCTTTGGGACAGAGAATGTGCCTGTTTTTGTCTGTCTTAAACCCTGTACAAATATGGATATTAGAGTATTAGTGTATTTAGGCTGATGTGTTCAGCAGCTCTAGATTATGAATTGCTCCTCAAAATAACGTTTGCATTTGCCGACAAAGGTCTTTATTACAGAAGAGGGTCAAGCAAAAAGGATTATTCTTGCTAATTATTCGCTGTTATTTAATATTTGCACAAAAGGTTTGCAGGACTGAGTCCTCAGGATTGCCTTGTTTGAGAAGCTAATAGGGTTTCCAGGAAACCAGCGGTGTCTGGTGAGCCATCAGAAGCAGCCTCTTAGAGAATATGGGAAACAATTAGATTTGATGTAGTTAAGGATGGTTGGCTAAAGGTTTCTAATGACTTAGCCAGGACCTGATCCTGGGGTTTTCAAAGTCAGTGGCAAGACTTCCCCTCAGAACTGTGCTTTATGGGAAATTGACTGAAGCAGATCCCATTTTCAGACCAT
>VZRS01000135.1:46540-66244 GCA_013398055.1 Ifrita kowaldi
AGATCTGACTTCTGCCTGATACGTCAGGATGAATCTTCCTCCTGGATGATGGTCCTGGTGTAGATGGTGCTCACATTGTACAGTTTTTATTGTCTTTAACCATCTTTAGCTTTGTATCCTGATAGCCCCTTCAGGCTATATGTCAATGCCATCTGGGAGGAAAAGAAGAGACTTCTGCTCGCTCGCCGCTGTAATGCAGATCTCTTAACTAAAATTGTGCTTCCATCACTTGACAAACTGTCACCGCAGAGCAATTATCTGCCTGTTGGCTTGCTTGTCCTTTCTTTTCTCCTCTCTCAGAAAAAAAAATAAATAAAAGAAAAACAGGTGAAGGAAAAGGATGGTCAGAAAAAACCTCCATGGACAGAATCCAGCTGATCTGATCACACCACCTGAGACTTGAAGATGTATCAAAGGCAGAAGTGGGTCCCTTCTTTGCCACCTCTTTTGCCACTTCCTATGCTTGACTGGTGAGTGCTCTTAGGTCTTTGGGACAGAGAATGTGCCTGTTTTTGTCTGTCTTAAACCCTGTACAAATATGGATATTAGAGTATTAGTGTATTTAGGCTGATGTGTTCAGCAGCTCTAGATTATGAATTGCTCCTCAAAATAACGTTTGCATTTGCCGACAAAGGTCTTTATTACAGAAGAGGGTCAAGCAAAAAGGATTATTCTTGCTAATTATTCGCTGTTATTTAATATTTGCACAAAAGGTTTGCAGGAGTGAGTCCTCAGGATTGCCTTGTTTGAGAAGCTAATAGGGTTTCCAGGAAACCAGCGGTGTCTGGTGAGCCATCAGAAGCAGCCTCTTAGAGAATATGGGAAACAATTAGATTTGATGTAGTTAAGGATGGTTGGCTAAAGGTTTCTAATGACTTAGCCAGGACCTGATCCTGGGGTTTTCAAAGTCAGTGGCAAGACTTCCCCTCAGAACTGTGCTTTATGGGAAATTGACTGAAGCAGATCCCATTTTCAGACCATGGATGTGTTCAGGATCCGGGCAGCTCCCGGCTGCAAAGGGCAGATATCAGCGAGCTCCGTTTGCTCCAAACCCTGCACTTGCCTCAGGAAGGGTTTGGGAGTGAGCAGGGCTGAAACACAAATTGTTGAGAAGGAGATTTACAATTTTTTGGCCCATGCCTTACATTTGTCCCTACACATTATCAGTCCCTAGAGAGCTCCTCGGAAGTCTACCTGCTGCCTTCTGCTTGGGCCTCATATTTCCTTGACTAGACCTTAATGGCTGTATTGTCATAGAAATTCCATGCTAAGTGAACTGAATTTCTCATTCCATAAAGATATAATTAGGCAGTAAAAACACAGCCAGAAATCTTCAAGCATGGGTGCCTGAAGGTGAGATCCACACTTGTGTATTTAAATGCATGGCCCAACTTTTGGGATCCCTGTGTATTCGTATCTTTTCTTGCTTCTAGAGAACTGGAAGCTTCCCTGCTATTCAAGGTGGCTTTGGGGCTACCACGCTTCTTTAAGGAAAAAACATTTTCATTTACATTCCCTGGTTTTGTTCAAGTTGCAATGCCTCCAGCTTCCCTATTTGACATTTTTTAGTAACTTAATTATCATTACCAAGGAAGAATGTTAATAATGGTGTTGATTACATTGGATGCAGCCCTGGGGAACAAGGGAAAATAACCCAGGTTGTGGGAGCAGGCAGGAGGAGCGTGGTATTTTGGAAACCCAGGCCACAACCTGCTGGAAGCATCTGTTTCTACTCAACCTTTTCCTCTAGAGTCTCAACATCATTCACAGCCTAGGCTGCCAGCAATTAGGGACTTGTGCTGAGGATTCCCCTTTCCTTGTGCTTTCATCCTAAGGATGTTCAGGAATCTCAGGACTGGAAGTGACAGCACCGAGGTGGTTTGCCTGGACAGTTGTTCCTGGCTCAGCAGATGCCTTTGCTTGATGCTTCTGAGATGGGAATTAGGAACTGGGATTGGGTAGTGCTCCGAAACCCTACGGATAACTACAAAGCAATTAATCATCCAGGACAGATAAGGTGTCAAGAGGCGACTCGGAGCTACAGAGCTGGTGGCCACTTGGCTCTTCTGCCAAGGGCAGAGCTGTGCTGTGAGGCTTCAGCTGGAAAGCAACGAGCACGCTCACTACCCACGGCTGCACACTGGCTCCGTGCTAATACAGGGATTTGTTGGAGCTGCTCCTTTTCCTCTGTTTGCAGGCACAAATGTCAGCAAATGCATTTTGCATTTGCTCAAGTCTCTTCTATCAGGCCAGGTCAAAGCCCTTTTGGGTGCATCGTTGGCTGTTGGGAATGATGCTGCGGTTCTGAAGATAAATAAATTTAAAAAAATAGAAAGTCTAATTTCTTTTACATGTCCCCAAGAAATCAGCTGGTGGCTAGAAGGAAAACGTGCCTGATCTGATTGAAGTGTATGGGGAGAAAAAACACATGTAGACTTCAGTAGGATATCGACATGGATGCTTAGGCACTGTTAAAGTGCAGAAAAATGAGCCAGCAGGATTGAGTAAGCACTATTTTCCTTTTAGCTGAGGAAAGGCGCTCCTGCAGTAACATTGCTCCTCATGTCTTTGCCTTTTAAATACCCAGTGACATAAATATTAGATGCATGTTAAGCCTCAGATCCATCAAACGACTCCTTATCTTGAAGCACATGAATACTCTTGGCCCTAGTAAGAACACTTAAACGGTACCTAAAGGACCAGGGATGTGAAATGAAGTAAACCTAATTTCTAGCGTGTGAAAAGAGACAAATCTCTGCACACTCTCATGCCAGGGGTTAACTTGGGCCAGGTGTTGTTAAGAAGTAAAGACATGAATAATCTCCCATCAGACTTTTGCATCCAAATGGCTCATTAAAGCTGCAATATTCATAGCTCGTGAGAGTCCTATAGATTTACGATGGCTAGGAAAGGGTGACGCCCAGCTTACTTTCCCACCAATCATTATTACACGGGAAAGTGAGCGATTTTCTTTAAGTCCATTAGCATAACATTAGCGCTCATAAGGACCAGACTGGGGTAGAGACTTTACAAGTCTTTTAGGTCAACGAAGTCAAACACTGAACTCTTTTTTAGAAGCACAGCTTTTAGCTCATTAACAAAAAAATATTGTTGGCTGGTGCAGACCGTGGATACTTGCAGTTTGGGGCAGTGAGGAAGCAGTTGGTATTCCCAACTCCTTCCCAGCTCTGGTAGCCCTGTAACAGCCCATTTCTTCACTAGAGCTGTTGAAGGAGCAGCTCGGCGCGTGGTACAAAACACAAGGAGGGAACTTCAGATCAAAACCTTTATTCTTCCTTGCAGCAGATGAAACGCCGAGGCACAGGGCTCCTGGGTGGGCATGAGCAAACACATATGAAAATGCACAGCACTGGCAGTGGGAATACACTGGGTTACAGCTGAGATCAATGGAGGAGGGTGATAGGGATTATCAATCTTGAGTGGTCTCCGTTAGGCAGAACTGACTGGCAACCACATAATGACTCGGGCTCGGCCCACCAGTTTGGAGCCCGAGTGATAGATCTGTAGATGCCAATCATCATGATTTCCTTATCAGCAGCGTTCACGTGGCCATTTGTCTTCTACCTGAGCCGCCCTGGTCAGGTTCAAGTGTTTCATCCTCCAAGGCGCGTCTGAGAGATCAATGCACAGCTACAGCTGGTTGAAGGGGACCAAATCCATTGAACAGTTGATTTGGTTCCATTTTACCAGCTTTAGCAAAGCATTTGGCCTCATGGGCTGTGGCAGCAGAGAAGAGAATTCCTCGGGGTCTTTTCTTTCCCAGCTGCCTGGACCTCTTCTGAACTTGCTGCCTGATGCCGCACTGGTTCAAATGGCTTCACTTTCAGGCAGTCAGGATTTATTTAAGCTTCTTAGAGGCTATGGCTGAAGAGCGGGTCTGAATTAAAGAGGCAGGTTGAACAGCAGTGGAATAGTCTGCAGCAGTAACCATCAGCCTGAAGCATTTTTAAACCTGATATTCGGCTCTGTTTTGAGAGCCACGTTGCTATTACAGTGTGACATAAGTAAAGGCTATTGTTTTCATCCAGATGCTGTAATTATCACCTCCTGCCTCCTTCCTTTCAGTGTTTTATGGCATGCTGTCCTCCTCCATGCCCTGTGTTTTGGTGTCTGAAGCGACACCTAACACGTAGCAGCAGAGATGTCGTTTGCTACAACCAGCCCAGCCCACAGCCAAGGAACTCAGGCTGCAGAACTCTTCTCCCCTCAGGGCTCTCCTTGAAAAATGGGAGGGAAAAGGCTGGAACACCTGAAATCTTTTTTTAGAGGTTAGCAAACTTTGCTTCCCTACTGAGAAGCCTCCTGTGTTTTCTCATCTGGCATTAAAATCAGCATTTTCAGGAGGTTTAAGACCTGCTCAAGCAATGGTTGTATTTGCTATCACCAGAAACCAACAGGAAAGTGGTGGAAAGGAAGCAAAAGGGAGGAGGGAATGAAAGAAAAAAAAAAAGGCTTTTCTTTCTTGCAATCTCATAATCTGGCAATTTGTCCCCAAATGGGGAAAGCAAGTCCCTGCTCCACCACTGCTGTCCAAGTCACTCCTGTGATGGTTCACATCTCAGCACTGGGGTGTTGATTTCCCCTGGAGAGCCCTGCAGCATGAACACCCCATGGCTAAAAATAACCCGGTAAATCAAATTTAAAAATCGCAGCAGCTCCGATCATTTCTGCAGTGGGAGCCAATAAAGTCAGGCCTTTCCTTCTTAACCCGGAGCCACGCGCAGACATTGCACATCGCCATGTGCATAACCTATTTAAAGGATTTATATGCGTCATAAGGCAAAGGTGACTTTTCCCCCCTCTCCCTCGCAGCCCACCGTGCTGCAAGACGACACCAGGGAAAAGCACCTGTGCTTGGAACCTCTGCATGCAGAAATATTGCAAGTGGGCCAGCACTTTATCTGCCGAAGAATTACAGGCTTCGCATTGTCACGGTAAGCACTGCAGATCACTTAACTGCCCAAACCCGTTACTCTAAGCTGCCTATAAATAAGTGGAGAGAGAAAGCGAGAGAGAGTAGCTTTTTAGAAAGAGCTCTACAATTAATTTAATCAAGTTATCTCTAGGTACCTTTTCAAGAGACAATCAAGCCAAGGAACTAAAAGGAAGCTTAGACAGTGAAGACCTGGAAGTATTAAATTCATCCTTTGGTGACTTACGGGATGCAAAGGAAAGTAATTACTGGTGATTGGGTAGAGGTGGAAGTGCCATTAGCGACTGAGGCTGTACCGAGCTAAGCACCGATGGGCACATGGATTTTGGGACAGAGGGCACCAAACTGCCTGAGCATCACCACCTCAAACACACTCTGCTCCCCAGGTACGCGTGCTCTGTCCCAGCCCCGTTGATTTGGGGTCAGTCCTTTGAAAGCAGCACTGGGGGACAGAGGTGTGGGGTTACACTGAGCATCTTCTGCTGGGGACCAGAGCTGTCCCCACTCTCCCCTGCTTTGCTTCGGGGAGTGCCTTGGAGCATATTTGAAATCAATGTGAGTCGGCATGGATGTTCTATAACATTTTGTTTAAATTCTCTGCAGTGAGTTATGGGTAAGGTTTTCCTTTTTAGAAAATTAGGTTTTCTCTTCTGGATGCCATTAATCAAAACTAATGATGTCTCTCTGGTGGTGAGGCTTTCCCAGCAGCTGAGAAAGAGCAGCCCACGTTATAAAGCTGGAGAGGGCTGCAACCCACGGGGACTTGTAGCGTCCCAGCAGGGAGGGCCCAGGTCTCTGCCAGCCCAGGCACTGCCAGGCTGGGCTCTGGAGCTGTACCAGCCACCCAAACAAGATGGATTGCAGATGTGGTCAGAGATCTGAGCTGTGCTGAAGCCCCTGATCTCTCCAGCAAGGCAGTGCTCATTGCCAAATGCCTGTGGGTCCCCATCCCTGTGAAACAGGAGGGACAGGCTTCACCTCTGCCTGCTGAGCACTGCCAGGCTCTGCAGGCAGGATCTGGCAGCAGAGTTTGCCAATCCTAACAGCCAGGCAGGGATTGGTGCTGCTCTCCCTTCCTGCCTGTGCCTGTGCAAGTGCAGCCTGCAACAGCACCCCAAAACAGGCCCAAAATCTCAACCACCCCACATCACCACGTTCGGGTTTGTGTCCAAAGTGAAGTCAGGCCCAACCATCTCCTCGTGAAATTGGGCCTTGCACTGGAAAGGTGTGGAAGGAGCAGGTGCTGGTGCCTCCCTGCACATGGCCCTGCTCCTGCCCCAGCCATCCTGAGCTGGGCAAAGCCTACAGGCGCTGTGGGATGGCACTGGAGAGCCATGGGCACGCTGAGTGAGAGCCAGGGGCTAGAGGTGGATCAAAGCCAAAGTGACAGAACAAACACATGATGGCTTTTCCCTCGCTGGCCACCCTTGCGGGGTGCCTGTGCCTGGCTGCTGGCAGTGCTATCCATGATTATATCCAGGAAAACGGGCAGAAGCCCTCAGTGCTGTGGCAAGTAGGATCAGTAGTACCCAACATAAGAGAATCTCCTCTATTGCAGATCTTTCCACTTCAGCCTCAATATTCTAATAAAGACGTGTTATAGACAGTACAGAAAAGCCAAAGAATTTATCAGCATTTGTCGATATTCCTAATGAAGCAGAAGATTCAACATGCAATAGAATTAGCCTACAACGAACCCTTGCATGGGGCCCATCCTTCTGAGTCCAGAAATCTCCTGCCTATTCCAGTCCAATACTCTTTTGAGAAATGAGCAGCCCTCCGAGCCATTATCATTATAAGCTAAAAGGCCAAATGAGACAAAGTACTGTTGCTCTTCATCTGAATAAACAAATCATTTTTAGATCAAATGCATGAACAATTTATCATTCTAAAATCCAATCAAAAGGAAAAAACAACAATACAGAACATTGATTTCCTACAGCTTTATCTTAATGAAGTGCACATTCCCTTTGTAATTAGCTTTGGAAGGGTTTTTTTTTTCCCCTCTCCCCAAGCTAATGTGTTATTTGATTTCCATCCAAACATTACTAAATTGGAGGAAATTTCCTCAAAATGAAGTGGCTTTTGATAATACACGAAAATGTCTACTCTCTCACATTGCTATTTTTTTCCCCAAACAGCCATACTTATACTGCAGATGATTCAACTTTATTGCATGGTGTCTTTGTGAGGATGTTTAAATCAATGCCACAGTCGCAAGATTCTGCCCAATGTGCCATTTGTAAACCAGAAAATACAAGCTCGCTGCTTTTATCCTTTTCCTTACAGACATCAAATATTAATTGAACTTATATTATTACAGGGAAAAAGTAGACTGTGTTTTATTAACATTTCTAAAATTAAAGATGTTCAACCCAAAAAGTAGACTCCAGACAAGGCTCAAGAGCCTTCTGCTTGGATTTTATTTGACTTAATTAAAAAGCATTCAGTTCCTTTGTGCACTAAAGCAGTTGCTGACATCGCAGTAGCCACTCAGTCTTTCAAACCAAAACTATTACCTGAACTTAATAAAGTGTCTATTTAATTTATACACCCTCATGAACTCACCTGTCTCTAGCAAACACAACGTGGTTCTTGCTAATGAGCAGCAAAGGCAGCAACTTGACAGCAAACTCACCAGCACCCCGGGGTAACTCAGCTGCCCCAAAATATTATTTCCATCTCCATTAATCTGCCTTCTCCACCATTATTGCCGTTATCCAACATCCCTGAGCCAGCGATCCCCATGCACCGCTGCAAATGCTCTTTGCCAGGCCACCTCTCCCTTCCTCCCCTAAATCTGTCCTTTAAATCTTTTCTTCTTTGAATGGTGCTGGCCAGAGGACTGTTGCTTTCACCCTGCTTCAGTGAGTACTTGCTGAAATGAAATGGCTGATTTGATAGTCTGGTTTTATTTGGATGTATTGCCAAGGTACACAGCAATACCTGTGACAGGGAATGAAGTCCCAGACCCTACAGTTATCACCTTATTCTTTAGTTATACAGAGCATCTAAAGGAACCTTATCTCTGTCTTAACCCAAATTTTGGTCCTAGGCCTCTTGTAAAAATAACAGTCCCGTTTCAAGCATGGACCTGCTCTGTTGTGACAATGCAGAGCATCGTTACCTGGAGGGAACTGGCTCCATGTGGGATCAAGATGGTCCCTCCAAAGCTGTTTTCCCGAAGCACAAGACTCTGAGCAGGTCTCTGGGAGCTGCACCTCCTGAAACCGGCCATGGCAATAGTTGTGGAGTTGGATTTTTTTGTTTTGCTACTCACAGTCTCAAAAGAGAACAAAGCCGTTCCCTAATACAGTTTGTGCATTTTATGGACCTAACAATTAAACAGGTTTTAAAACATGTGCTGACTGCATAATCCCATACAGGGGAGTGCACTCAGCGTTTTTAAACAGCAACTGATAGGAGATACCACTTGATAGTACAAAACACCAGCAGCCCCGTTAAAATCAATAGAAAATTAGATGCTATGAAAATGCAATATGTGTCCAATTAGTTATAATTGGAGCAAATGGTGATGCAGATAAACTCCTGGAGGCAGCCGGATTTGTCCGGAACGCTCCCCACCGGCCGCGGGCACGGCGCAGGATGGGCCCTGGTGGGCTGTGCCATGCCCTGGGCAGGAGGGATGAGCCATCTCGTACAGGAATGTTAACTCTTGTCTAATTATGGAGCTGCTCCGAGCCGGCAGGACGGCTCTGGTGCACCGCTGTGCCTGGTGAAAAACGATCGGCTGTCACACGGAAACCTCCCTGTTGGACTTGACAAATTATGCCAGCAAACCTGTTTAAGAACTAAAAAATCCTTGGACACTGTGACAGGCAGAGAAAGATGCTGTGTTATTTATTTATTTGCCCAGCAGAGTTTAAGAATTGTGGCTTAGTCCCACCAATGCTCACTTTTTTCCCCCTGCCTGTCTGTTGTTTTATCAGTTTAAACTCCTTCCCACCAATTATTCCTCAGGCTTCTTTCAACTCCTAAAAACTCAGCTGCACGGCAAAACGGGAACTAGGTTATGCAATTCTAACGCTTTATTTTTAACATCTTTGGTGCAACATATTGCCCTCCTCTTTGTTTCATCTCATGACTAAAGAAAAAGAGCGAAGATCCCCTATTGCAGCTGCGCAAAGGGACATCCCCAACCAAACATCTCTCCAACCCCTTCCTGCCCTCACACTGGATGAAAACTCATCACTTGCAGTACAACAATTATTAATTTGCAGTGATTTTTTTCATATAAACACTATAAAGTAACAGTTATTTTACCAAAACTATTGGCTCAGAGCAAAGCAGCAATAACTTTCTCCAGGGTTCATATTTTCTTATTTTAAATTAGTAATTCAAATTATTAAAGACTTACGGCCACAAAGAAAAGAAAAAAAGCCTCATGTTTACCCAGACCTGAAACCTTTTTTGCATTACTGGACACAGTTACTTACACTGTTAAGGGAACTGTCTCTCAAGAAAGGGAAAAAAAAAAGAAGTGGCAGCTTTTATTTGTTACGCTGACTCAGCCGAATGGTGGAACAAGAAACATTAAGCCCCAATCCATAACTTTTGTGGCCGCTCAAAGGACGTATTCTTCCTCGACACTGATAAAAGTTTAATATGTAGTTGCCCAGGTTTTTAATAAACTTGTCAACAAAAGAGCAAAGCAAATTGATGGGGACCTTCCCAGGAATAAATTCAGTTTCAAATAGGCCAAATGAGCGTGGAGGACAGGGAGGGGACGATGCACGGGCGACTTTTGCTGGGCTTTGCAAAAATGGCACAATAGATTTTAGCGGGTGCGTCTTATTGTCTCAAAGACAAGGCTTTAGGACAAAGCTGGCTTAATTTAAAGAAGGCAAAGTGGTGCAGCACAGCCCTGACACCGTGAGGGACAGAAGGGGCAAAGCCTGGGCATAAATACCCATCTCACCCTGCCTGCACGTTCCAGTCCCCGTCCCACAGCAGACCTGCTCAGGGACAAGCTGCAGCGTTGCTCCATGACTTTATCCCCAATCTCCCACTGCACGCATTTCAGGACATCCCTTCCAGCTATCACCTGCACAGCCACCTCCTCTGTTTGGCCAAAGCTTCCCCACTCCCTGCTCCATCTTTTCCCTTCAAATACTCGAGGCTGAGCTTTATTCAAGCAACACAGTCCTTTTCCTCTAGTCTTACAAAAGCTGTTCCACACTCCTGCAGTCCATAGCTATAAGCCCCCCTCACATTTAGGTACCAGTTACCCGACATCCACGTGGCCATGAGCACTGCCCACGTCCTGTCAGGTTGGGAGTGAAATCACAGCACAAGATTCATTACTTCCTGCTAGCTTCAATCAAGTTGGTGTCTTAAATTATTAAGACTTGGGGGTTTTTTGTTAATTTGTTTACCCAAAGTAAACACAAATATTAAATCAGAGCTTCCAATAGTCTCGCTGCCAGGAAATTAACAAGCAAATTAACCCGCAGCGTCCCAGAAGGGGACACCAGTCTTTTCATCTCATCAACTCCTTGTGACACTTTGCTTCCCGTGTCACCAGCTCCCTCCTGACACCTTCCTTTGCTTGCACCAAACAGCTTGAAAAGCCAAAAGCCAGGTCCTGTTTCCAATGCCAGGTCACATCTCAGATTGGAAGCGCTGTCCCGGCCGTTGCGGTGAACTTTATTCTCGATTGCTCTTAGGTCACTGGATTCCTGCTCCTGTGGCTTTATCCGACTCCCCAAATGCCAGGGTTGACTTGTCTATGTAAGGTCTTTGCAGGGATGGCTCCTGTCCTTACAGCTGCTGGGTGACTTCTGCTGTTGGTGGTCACGAGTCCCACGCCTCCTGGCTGCCCAGATGCCACCTAATCCTGTCCCCCCCGAAGGGCAGCTGAGAATGAGCACTATTTATAGCAGCTGTTCCCCAGTTCCCCCAGGCTCATCAGTCTGCCCAGGGCTTTTTTAGATAGAGGCACAGGTCCCAGCACAGGCCATATCTGGGCATGGCAAGGCATTTACAGGCATGGCTCTGTGCTTCAGGAGAAAAAAAAAAGAAAAAGGGGAAAAAAAAAAAGGAAAACCCTGCATCTATTGAAGATGTCGGTCGCCTGCTTCCCTTGAGCCTCCTGAGCACCACCAGCAACTGTTCCAACTCCTAAAACCTTTGACTATCAAATCCTGCTTTAGTCAAGACGTATCTGTGTCTGAAAGCCTTCCTCTTGCACACAAGGGTGTCATCCACCAGCCCTGCTCCTCCGTACAGACCGCTCTGGAAAAATACAGACTAACCCGGGGATGCGCGCTGGTGCTGCTTTCACAGTGCAAGAAAAACTCCTTAACAGCATCACGGGGTGCTGCAGTGGTGGGGAGACAGCAGCCCACAGGGACACTGCTCCTCCTCTAGGTGCCCACCAAGGTGCTCAGGGCTGGGCACGTACAGCTGGTTAAGCCTGGCATAGCCCAACCTGCCCAGTGTCGGCAGAGTCACTCGGCAGTGATCGCGGCCACACCGGTGACCAGCGAGCAGCCCCGCAGTGCCGGAGCACCCCACGGACCCCATCACCCATCATCCTACTGGGATATCCACCAGGCAGCCACGCCTCCATGGGGTCTTGGTTGAGGTCCAGCCTCCACACCTCACACCTTGCACCTGCTCCGAGGTGTGGGGAACCCAGGTGAGTGTTTGCATGACACCATGAGGGCAGAGGGGCACAGTCCAGGCAGGCTCTGCCATCTCCCCAAACACATACAGGGCAGAACTGTGCAAGCCAACCCCAAAGCAGGGAAGTCCTTGCAAACCCAGAACAATCTTGGCCTCAGGTCATTGCACCAACCTGCCTTGGCCACCTCCACCTTCAGCCTCACAGTGCAAACACAGCTTCAACAACTCCCCAGCGAGCGCCTACTTTGCCTCGGAGGGAAACTGAGGCAGGTGAGCTACGCAACTTGTCTGCCAGCCCAGTGAGCCAGCAGTGGAGCCCATGCTCTGACTTGGCTCCCGTTCTTGGAGCACTGGGCTGCTCTCAGCGTGACCCCCCGCATCCCAGTGGGAATGCAGCTCTCAGCATCGCTGCCCGCTTGGCTGAGGTCAAGAGCAACTTCAGCATCAAGCGGCGAACATTTAACCCAGCATCTTCTCTGGGAGGCACCCGCCAGTGCGGCACTGAAATCAGCCCTGGGCTTTCCAGGAAGGGATCCGAGCTGGGAGCGAGGATATTTCTCTTGCTAGGAACACACCACCCCCTCGCCCACAGTCACTGCTAAGTGCAAGATGTGGTGAAAGTCTTTAAAAATAGATATATTCCCAAGCAATTCATGCCGCTTGCATCTGGCAGGGCAAACCTAGCATGGAAGCTCTTTCTTACTGACTAAAAAGGATTTGTTAGCAGCTTGAGGCTCGTGCAACCTTGACTCTCTCCTCCTCTCTTCAGGGCCTTCTCTTGTTCTTGGCCTAAACCAGTCCTGGGAAACACAAGGGAAGCCCTGCCCAGCTAGGCTGGTGTCAAAGGCAGGGAAAGATACTGCAGTGCAGTGCTGATCTCTTCTGCAATCGGACGTGCAGACTAGCCCGAGTGCTGAGTCAGCACAATTTCTTTTTTGATTGGTTGATCTGAGTAACATATTTTCAATGTATGCTAAAGGGGCAGCAATTAATACCTTTTCCCCCTTTCCCCACTTTCCCAAACCGCTTCGAATCGCATGCACAAATCTCACCCCCAAAGTCACTCTCTGGTCCTAAATATTCTGAGGCTCTTTCATTTTTAATTTAGGGCATTAAAAAAAAAAAAAATTTGCAATCTAAGCGATGCTCACTTTGATCGACTTGTGCTGCTGCAGCTAAAATATCTGTCCTGCAGGTCAATCTAATCATGCTTAATAGCAGTTTATTCTTCAACGCAACATTTTTCACGTTAGGTCGACAGTTTTAAATGAGATTGCTGATGCACCCCTTTACTAATGCTTTTACCAGGGCCAGCACATCCCTTGAAATACTTGTGCAATAAAATGCTTTATTGCTCTTGATGAATGCACTATTAAACTTGAATTGCAAACATGCCCCCCCTTTTATTAAAAAAAAAAAAAATGGAGGGTGCTAGAATTTATGGGACCACCTGTCTTCCAACATTAAGTAATAGTAACAACTGTAATAATGGATCATCAATGTAACAAGCACACAAAAGTACAGAAAAAAAGAAAAACCCGCCAGGGAAAACCGCATGGCACAAATTTGTCCCTGTGCTCTCATGTGCACGTGCAAAATATCCATCTTATACCTGCCGGTAGTTCCGCTTACATGCGGGGAATTCATCTCCAGAACGGCTGGATTTTGTGAGGCATAGAATAGAAAAATTTAACTAATTTGGTCCACTGGATTTATGGCTTTTACAATTCTCAGAGCTCCTGTTTCCACTCCTGGCGCTGCACAGTCCTCGGCTCGCAGGATGGATGGGTGCACCTGAGCATCCCAGTGCTGCGGGTCCAGCACGGTTGCTCCTTGTATCACACCCACCACGGCACTCAAGGCCAGGAGATGCTCACCAGTTTATAAAAAGTTTAAGAGAAGTGGCTTTAATTTAGGTGTAAAATAGAGCGGGCCCAGTGCAATGTAAGGGCTGCAGTTTTCATTCAAAGAGGTGTAAAGGGATGAAGAGCTGCCATGGAGCAGAAGAACGGTGCAAAGTGGTTGGCAAAGGCCTGCAGGCATCAGCTGCTTCCATTGGCGTCAGCAACAAGGCTACCGTGGCTCTTGGGGGGCTGCATCCACCCCGTTTCATTTTTAACATCGCCCAAGCCCAGGTGACACCGTCCATGGCAAAGCCTCCCCTGCCACCTCCGCTGCCACGCTGCGAGACAGCGCTCAGAATTATAGCTTTGAAAATATTTACATAAAAAATAAATCTGAGCACTTAGCGACTTCCTAAAGTTAGCAATTCCATGTGATTAACAAGCGTATTAATTCAGAGAGGCGGGGGGAAGGAGATAAAAATTGCATTACAAATGCAGGTATCTGCTGTAAATCAAACCGTAAACACCTTTGCAAGAGCAACGTGCAGTGGCACAGGGGTTTTACTGCTGAGGAGGGGAAAGAAATAGAGAGAGAGGGGAAGAAAAAAGAAAATTAAAAAAAAAATAAAAAGAAAGTAGAAAAAGGAAATAAAAAAGGAAACAAGAAAAAAAAGAAAAAGAACAGGAAAGAAGGAAGGAGAAGGAAAATGAGAAGAAGTGGGACAAAGGGTCAGCAAGGAAAGGAGGGGAATTTCATATATAAATTATATATTAGATATAATGTTATGTTATATTCAGAATGGTGGGAATTGTCCTCATTTTTCATCCAGAGACTCAAGATAGCATTGCTGATTTACAAGGGAGCGGAACTGCAGCCCTGTGTGGAACCAATGCCTCCCTGCCTGGGCTCAGCTCATTTCCCAGCATCCACCAGTTTCAAACTTAAATCTGACCCCAAAATGGGGCTGAACACCCACAGGACCGACCCTTGTGGGGTCATGGGGGCCAAGGATTGTCCCTAGGCAGGGTGGCTGCTGGTGGGGCTGAGCCCAGGGGTTGCTGCATCCCTGTGGCCAAGTCCTGAGGGACTGCACCGCATCCAGCCAAGAACGCCCAGCTTTCCAGGGCCCAGCACAACCAGAGCATCTCAAAAATCAAACAGAATGATGTGCAAACCAGCCATCTTCCAGAACAAAACCCGGCCTTCCCAAAGCCACCTGGCAAAAAAAGCAAAGGCTCCTCCTCTGCTGGGAAGGGGCTTAGCACTGTCCACACCTCCATCAGCCATGGTATTTAATTTAAACAACAGCAACAAAAAAAGCGCCTCAATAAAACCCCACAAATCCTACAGGTAGGAAATCTCCCCAACAGCCCAACCTGCCTTTTCTCACCCACTGCTCACGAGCACCTGCTTACAGTTCAATCCCCCTTGGCGTACCTGGAACAAGTGATGACGGCGCTCACCATGGATAGAGACGGATAAAGACTCCCCAAAATCCAAACTCAGAGCCTCGCCCGTTCCCCATGCCTGGGGGAGGATGCTGCGATGGGAAAGACTTGATTAACCTCTGCATGACGTGTCCTGGCACCACACCTACCAAACGATGCCTGAGGAGCCCGTGAGCAAGGTGAAGATTGGGCTGCAATTGCAGGGAAATCACTCAAAAGCAAAATGCTGCCCTCAGCAGCCCCACAGAGATGGAAACCAGAGTTTGGGAAACTGAGGAGCAGCTTTTTGAGGAGTTCAGCTTTGCACATCATTGCAACATCACAGAAATATGAAGAAATTTGGGGCTGAAAGCTTTAAAACCTTGGACATGACTCCCACTGAGGCAGAACGTTAAACGTGCATTTAAACCGAATTTCTTTTATTTTGCCACATTATTGTAGGATTCTGGAAAAACAGCCAACTATTTTACATTGGAAAACATTACAAAGGAAAAGGCTTCCAGAATTAAAGGATCTAATTTTCTTGTTTTCCTTTGGGAAAATAAGACCCCTATATTCAAGGCATTGGTCTGGCTTTGGCTGTGATCCGCTGACTCAATGGCTCACCACACTGACAAGGAAGGTCTCCTTCTCACCAGTTTCAAGCACAAAAAGTTTAAATGTGGGAAAGATCCAAAAAGCGGAATTTGCACACCAATTTAAAGCTAAAACACCGCACACCCGAGTCACAACTGTTGTCTCCTTTTCCTCTCTCTTCTTCTCCCCCCACCCTCCATCTCCTTTTGTTGTTCCTAGATTTAAAGATCAGCTAGCTTTGTTTGCTATCTAGCCTTATTTTTGGGGTAAAAAGGGTTGATGGGGAAGCAGGAAAAGGGAGCGATTGGCCTGCATCCCTGTTAAAACCCAGGAGCGGACAGCCAGCTTTCCTCTGGCATCGCCTTTCAAAGCCCATGCCGCAGTCAGCATATTGAATATTTAATGTCCTGATGAGCATTTCCACCTGCTGACACAGGCAAAGTGACAGAACAATACACGCGCTGGAACAAGATCATCAATTGACTCCCCAGTCAGTCTGCCGGGTCAGGCAGTTAAAAAAAATAATAATATAAAATAATCTGTCTGTCTTTCTCCCCCACCTTGCCCGGGGTCACACATTGCTCCTCTGAGAAGGATTCCCACCTGAAATACATACTTCTTTACATTCCATAGCTTGCCAGGTTCATATGGGCATATAAAGAAGTATGTCTCTCAAGCAGGTAGTTTCAATATGCGCATTTATATGGTCACAGGAGGAAAAATAACGCTGATTTACAATTTACATCCTGAGAGTGAGTTACGGCTCAGTTCAAACCAGCAGACTTTCCTCCTGCCCAGCCCATGTGCAGACAGACACACACCCCAGCTCCCGATCCTCACCGGTAATGCTGGGCTGAGCCCTCGGCAGATGATGGATTTTGGGTCCTGGGAAGGGGAACTGCATAATTCGCTGGACACAAAGCAGCAGAGGTCCAGTAGCTGCCCTGGCAGGGACTCTTTTAAACGTAAACAGCACAGGGTAAAAGCCAGCCTCCCACTCCACCTAAAAAGTAGGTGTTACATTCTAAATAATAAACTTCTAGCATTTAAAAAAGACCAAAATGTGGTTTAGAGGAAAGCCTTTGCTGTATACGCGTATAGGTTTCATTTCAGACAAAGCCATGTGGGAGAAAGTTAAATATGTATCAATTCCCAATTGCCTCCATCCTACAATTTGGAAACAAAAAGCCAATTTGTTTTCAGAAAGCCAAGAATCGAATGGCCAGCTACTGATTTACAAACCACCACCGGGAAGGACTGCTCCATTCACCGGAGCAAGAGAACTCATCAGCCCCAGACACGCGATAGCTTTATCAGTAAGTAGAGATTAAAGCATAGGAAGAAGAAAGCATCTTACCTAGTGAATCCAGTGATTTTTCCTCTGCTGGTCACTGGGAGCGAGACACTACCCCACAGATAAGCAACCCCCAACAGATAGCACATGCCTTTCGGCGAGTTCAGGGCATTAAAAATAAAAAATAATTAAAAATTGCTTCTAATAACTCATCCGGTTGAACTCCACGCCAGCTAAGGGGCTTTGGGAAGACCTGCAGACATAAAAGGCAGCCAAAGCGAGGTGCTGGGAGCTCGGGCCAAAGTCTTGCCGAGTTCTTCCCGTAGCCCCCGTGGGCTGCGCGCCCTGGACGCCACCGCGCTGTGCCCCCGTGGGGCTCGGTCCCGCACGCAGCCCCGGCTCTGCCCCTCTCCCTCGCCTCCCTCGCAGCCGTGCTGAGCTTTAAAGCTCCGTGAACAATGTGGGCCGAGTGGCAGGGCTGCGCTCGCCGCCCGGGCTGAATGGGAGACTATAATGGGCAGGATTTAGGCAGGAGCGCGGCGGAGGTCACGCCGGGCGCTGCCTGCTCGCTCAGCAGGGCGGGCACGGTGCCTCCTCACCTGCGCCCGCCGCGGCCGCCGATCGATACCAATTTACAGGCAAATGTGCAATGGCTGCCTCCGTGTTAATGAATTTTACCGTTTCTCACAGTCTTCTAATGAACCCTTTAAAGAGGGTTTAAGTAAACTTAGCAAGTGGCAAACTAAGCACTTTGGAATACCTAATTGCATCGATGCTTCTCACTGCTTTTTAAAATATCACTGCCAGCTGGGGAGCAAGTATTTCCCTGCGCCCCATCGACTTCCAGCACCACTGAAAAGCAAAGGCCGCATGGAGCCCGGGTGAAAATCCGCTGTGCTCAGCCCCAACCCCCAAAATCTCTTCACACCCCTCATGCAACACTGGCACATGCCTCGGTCCTGGGTCTGTGCAGCTTCCCCCTCATTCCCTGAGTTTGTTGGCCCTTCTAACCATCATTATTTGTCTCATTTAAAGGCAAATTTCAACCTTTAGTTTGGATTAAGGGGAAGAGAGATGGAGCTGTGGCACTGGTGTAATGCATGACTGCAGTGAAATTAAAGCAAAGGGAGAGCCGAGGAGTGTGAGGGAAAGTCTGAGTGCTTCAGATTAAAAAAAACCACCCAAACAAACAACACAAAGTGTTGGTGATGGGGTGTTGCACAGCCAAGCACTGCCTGGTATTGAATTTCCTTCAGACTGACAGCAGTAGGACAGCTACTGGACTTCTTGGGCTGTTAAACATCTGCACCTTGTACCCAACTTGATTTCTTCAAATGCATTTGACGTGGGCTGTCCTGAACAGTCCCCAACTTCTGCAGGCCAGCGGGATGGCAGCTGCCAGCCGCCGAAAGCGAGCCCTGTGTAAGAGCTTAAAAAAACATGACCTTTTAAATCCTTACTAGAACTGAAGACAATGGCACAACCACAGCAGCAGAATTCATCGTGGCAATTTAAATTTGCTTTGAGGTTCTGGGTGGAATCTTATGCTTTCCAGGGTTGTGCATTTTGGTGGAGGAGCAGACAAATGGCCGTGATGGTGCCTTTAAAGTAACACCAGAGGCACCCTGTGGATCCTATCCTCCAGCTACCACCAGGAGTAGAGTGGCGGTGGGTGAACATCAGCCACTATCCTCAACCCACTTGGGCTCGCCGAGCTCCTACGCTTGCTCTTGGCAGAAAAACATGCGCAATAAAACTGTGGCTGTTCTGGAGAGAAAAATGGATGGAGACCTGGATCATGCAGAGGCCAAGGGGCAAATAAAAGGGGAGGGAAGAGCCTGAGGTATTGCCTGAAAGCGAAAGGGGAAGAAGCGTGGTGAGAGGGATGGAAAGCAACATGCTGTATATTATATCCCTGCTCTGCCCCGGGCTCAAGGTGCTGCTCAGGTCCAAGTGGCAAAGTCAAACTGAAGCTGTGCAGCACAAACCTTTGGGGACTTTGGAGTCAGCCCCTGTGTAGGGCTGGGCACTGGAGAGGGAGACGCCAGCGGGGCTGAGGTGGAGGCAGGCGCTCGTCCCAGCACAGCCCATGGCAGAGAGACTGGGCTCAGACCTTGGGAGCCACAGACACAACCATCTGCTCGAGAGGAACCCAGCAATTAAACTGACAGCACAAATCACGGATTTCTGCCTATACAATTACACAGTGCACACTCCCTCTGGCACAGGCACACATATACCTGTATCCACCCTCCACACGCAGCCTGGGGATGGGCTGTGTCTGGGTGATACATTACACCTGCTTGTATATAGCATTTATATACCTATGCATAAAGATGCGTATAAAATATCCATATGCATGCTGTAAAAGGCACTTAAATCTACGTGAGCGCGTGTGTGTGTGCACCACAGTACCCAGCTCGCAGAACTGGCGTCTATATATTCATGTGATAGGTACCACCACTATCATATAAAATATAATGACCACAGTCAACTCTGAGTTGCAGAAGCAATAACAGTCAATTGATGCTACACTTCATGTAACCTGAATTCCAAACCTTTGCAAGGAAACCTAACTTCACCTCCTCCCCATATTCTCTTTCTGATCGTCCACAAACCATGCGCCTGTAATTAATACTCATTTCTCGGCATTTTAACAGTTAATCACCACAGCATTGAGATCATTGCAAGTTAGGCTAAGTTTAACCACATTTCACCCTTTTGCTCTGCCTGATATCAGCTCATAGCACTAGTTTGTTGCAAATAAATAAATAAAGCCCCAATCCCCCCAGGTGTCATTAGCCAGCCTGTGTCTGAATTAGGCATTTAAAGGCCGGTTTAACCTTGCAGAACGGTTGCATGTCAAACTTCTAACATTTCAGTTCAGATTATTCTAGTGCACTGCTTGCTCTGCAGTTTGTTAGTGGGTTTTTTTTTTT
>VZRS01000135.1:66569-83267 GCA_013398055.1 Ifrita kowaldi
TGCGGGGGGACGCACACGGCTGGGGGGGCTGGCGGAGGGAGGGGGGAGCTCTGGTCAGGACGCGAGTCCACCTTTCCAGTGCTTATATACCCAACGAAGCATCCCAAACACGCACCCCCGGGCGCGCGGCCCCTGCTCCTGCTCTTCCCTCCCTGACCATATTTAGTCAACCACAGCAAAAAATAGCCCGTCAGCTGGAGCCTGCCGAGCGGGGCTTGGAGTTCAATCGCTCCTCGCAGCCCATTGACTACTGGTCCTGCGGGGTCCTGACTCTGCCTTTTTTTCCCCTCTGCTATTTTTAGCTAGGCCAAATAAAGAGGGAGCTCATCTTACTACTGTGTGCCGGCCCGAGGTTTCGCGGGGCCCTGGCTATGTTTGGTAAGCGCCAGCAGTGAGAGACACAGAGCGGAGACCTTGTCCATGCTGGAAAACCTTAGGTTCTCTCCCGCTTTGGTTCTTTTCTTCTCCTTTTCTTTCTTTCATGTGTATTTCTTCCTCCATGGTAGAAAGGTTTCCAGGAGAGAAGGTGGGGAAGAAGCTCAAAGGATCCTGATTTTCACCTTACGGAAGGAAGAACTGCGTTTCAAACGCCTCATGCTGGGGCCAAGTCCTTCACCGCAATGTCCCGGGCACCTCGTTGTCTGGCCGTGTCTGTCCTTCCATGTCTCCAAAGGTGCTGAAGGCTGGGAAGGTGTTGAACTTTCTGCCCTATGTGGAGAGCACTGAGGAGCCTCCTCGCCAGGCAGGGAAACCCCCCTGTCAGGGTGGGTTAATGTGGGTCACCAACACAGCGCTGTCTCCTGGCTGTTGAGGCCACAGGATCTTTCCAACCTCTGAAGTTTCATCCAGCGGTGCAGCGAGGAGGGAAGATTTTGGCAGAGCAGGCACTGCCCTTGGCTTGCGCCCAGAGAAGCAGGTGAACGTTCCTAGAAACTTGAGTTAGACCCAGCTCCAAAGTAAAGATGTCCAGGGCCCTGGGGAGGTCACCTGGGGAGAGCACATAAATGATGACAGACATGGCGATGGCTGCACTCAGGCAACCTGTCCTGCTTGCTCACAGCAGAACCCCCATTGCGGAGCACCTCCTGAATGCCATGTTCCTCCCTGCCCTGCTCTCTCCAGGTCTCTACATCTCATCGAGGCTCCCCAGAAGGACCATGACCTCTCAAAAACCAAGGGCACCTCATGCTGCTGACTGACCACTGCTGTGGGCAGGCTTTGGGGGATCAGGGCTGGAGGGACCAGCAGCTGGCAATGGATGTTTGGGTGTGGGTCTGGGGTGGGAAGTTTGCCCAGCACCCTCTGCTCCTATCAGTGATCCATGGATGTGGAGTGGCGTGTGACAGGGATGGCCACCCGCAGGGACCCAGCACTGTGATCCCGACGGACACCTCCTCTCAGGACATCCACGTGAGACCGTCAGACCACGCTCGTCTGAGGCTGTTAGACTCATTGGGAGCTGATAGCAAGACATCTAAAGGTGGGAAATGCCTGCAGGAACCACTCCATGGTGCCACAAGGTGGGAAGGGCTCCCAGGAGGTCTCTGTGGTGCTTCCCTGTCAGAAATAGCTGCCATGGGTGACACATCTGCTCCGTATCCTGGGTTGCTTTGGGTTTTTCTGTCTCAGCCTGAGCCCGTGCTGGGAACTTGGATTTCCCTCTGCTGCCCCCCAGCCCCAAGGGCAGGCTGTTCCACACCGTCAGTGTTCGGATAGCCCAGGACAAGTGTGTGGCGGTAAAACCACCACGTCTGGCGTCCCTGTGGTGCCAGAGCCGTCTCTGCAGTGACCACAACATAGAGCAGCCCTCCAGCAGCTCTGCCTGACCCCAGGAACCAAATCTGCCATCGCTCATGGGACTGGCAGTGGGGACAGAGCCTGCAGGAGTGCCTCTCCCCCTCCCCACTCCTCTGACCCCACATTGAGTCCTCGTGACCATCAGTGTCCCCTCTGCCCCCCCAGCTGGTTTCCCTGCAGAACAGCTGGGAGTTTCTCCATGATGACATAAACCATTGTTGGGTTTTTCTCCTCCTTTTTTCCATTATTGCAGGGATGTCCAAGCTGCTCCTCCTTGGACATCAGTCAGGACTGTCAGTGCTTTCCCAGCTCATGCCCTTTCACTAACTGAAGCTATGGAAGCCTTTCTCCACCCTCTCTCACCCCAGGATCACCCCCGGAAAGCCTTTACCCAAAATACCAGCCCAGCCAGCACAGGGGAGCACTCCCTGGGGAGCACCTGGGGCTTTTGAGAGCCCAAGCGGCAGAAGCAACAGGTTCTCGTGCAATTTTAGGGTGCGTCTGAAATCACAAGGTCCCCGAGGTGTGTGGCTCCCTGTGCCCCAGCAGGACCCTGCCCCAGCCACAGGGGAGCTCTTAAGAACCACTCACTCTCACAGGCAGAGCCATGCCCTTCTTTGGATTGAGCGAGTTGTTATCACATCCCTGACAGGTTCCCTGGGGTTGAGAATCCATCCCGACACCAAGATGTGTTGGGAACAGGAGCAAACTATAAAGGGAGATGAACCAAAAGCAAATCTCTGAGATGTGAATTATGAGATTGTTTAAAACCCAACCCTGGGTTTTGCACACAGATTTCTTCTCTTCACTAATTGCTTTAAAAACCACACTCACCCTTGAGCTTCCGGGAACTAAAATATCTGTGTTCTCTCCAAAGTGCATGGCATCTTTTATCAGGACTTGGTTTGGGGCTTGCTCCATGTGCTGATAACGCTGGGAGTTTGGGATGCAGGGAGTGCTGGGAGAGATGGGGCCTGGATGTGCAACCACCACCGTCTGACAGGCTTTATATATATATATATTTATATATGTATATGTATATTTGCATACATATATACATATATGCCTAATAATATATTCATGCGTGCACATAATAATTCTGCATTAAAACTCCTCTAAAGGAAGAAACCTGAGGAAGCTGCACGGCAGCCTGTAAAACTGAGCCAGTTCAAAGTGATATGTGAGAGATTGCAACACTCCAAACAAAATGCAAGATGTTACTTTAAAAGAACCAGGCTTGGGCTTTTGAATTTATGTAACCTAAACTGATTTTGTCTGTTTAAAATTGTTGTTGCGTGTTGGGAATCTCAAAGAAGTGAGGAGCAAAGCTGCAGACGTTTCCTTTGGAGTCCAAGATTACAAGCCCCTCTGCTTCTCCCTTCAGCTCCAAAGCTGTTAATGGTTTGCTTCATTTTATTAACAGCAGACAAGGAAAAAAAATTCCTCCTTGGAGCCTGTGTGAGGTGACAAGTTGGATAATAACAGCTCCTTTGGAAGTTTTTATAGTGCATTAGGCAAACATAGTGGATGTTTATAGACTTTTAAAAATGCTGATTATATAAAAACGCATTTATAGCCTTCTAAAATACCAAGCTACTGTAATATAAATATTTCCAATAATAAAAACTGAAAATGCGGATTATTGGCTCAATTGGAGCATTTTTTTAATTGATCTCTCTTTTTCTTTCGGCCAAAATCTGATCTCAAACCACAAGACTGGCCAATACCCTGTGATATGAGTCAGGTCAATCAGGCTTTCACATCCTGCAGAAGATGCTGCACTGTCCTGGGATGAAGCCAAACTGACCGAACCATGCACCCCATTCCCCCTTCCAGCACCCCGAGCACCTCTGGCTCAAGGGAGCTCCTGGAACGCCCACTGCACCTCCCAGCAACCTGCTGGCCCCACCACCTTCCCACCTCGCTGGTGCTGAGGAGGCTCTTGGTCACCCAGTGGTTGGTCTTCCTCTGTTCTCCATAAGAACTTGTATGAATAATTAATTTTTTATTGGCACAGAAGCCTGAGTGTGGCTCTGTCCTGTTCCAAGCTGATAAGGTTGCTGGGGATGTGTCTTCTCCCTTTCTTGTCTTTTTTTTTCCTACTTTGACACGAAATTCCATCAGTAGGTGGAATTAGCTTTTGCCAATGGCAGTTGTCTCAACACAGATAAATTCTTTCAAAAAATTAAGCTCCTGACAATTTGGCATGTCCCTACCAAAAAATACCCCAAACACTTAGTGAAAAATGAGTTATTCTTTATTTTATAACAGCAATCTTCTTTTTTTTTTTTTTTGGCTTTGTCTTTTATTAACGATTTGGAAAGACCAACTCTGAGCTTTGGAGCTGTCTGCAAAGTTCCCCAAGTCAGCATGAGATCAGGCTTTTACATCATACAATACACAGTTTGACCCAAAAGAAGTGTGTTTATTCCAATTTCATCTCCCTGAAGTTAATTTTCTTCCTTTTGGTGATTTAGGTTCTATTTTTTAAACAGAAAGCACCTTTTTTTCAGTGCCCCACCTCTCCGGTAACAGAGCCCATTGCAAAATTTCCAATTACTTAAGAAAATCTCAGCCCCACTGGCAAGGAAGGATGGAGGGAAGATGCTGCCTACAGCTCTCCCACCAGATGAAAGCAGCAATTGCATCACCATTTTGCAACATAACAGTGCTTAAAAACACATCTCATAACTTCTCCCAGAGACCAACTCCAGCCTCCTCTGCTGTGCACAGACATAACCCATCTGTGTGACACACAATTCATGCCATACAACGAAAAAGGTGGGCTAGGATTTTTCCCCCATGGTTTTTTCCTTTCATTTGGTGTTTCTCACAAGAGAAAGAAAATAAAATTGTTTTCCAGACTAAAGACAAACGGAAGTGATGCTCACTGACAGCACGGTAATGACACTTTTTCCTCTCAAAATCCTAATGTGGGAGACAGTGTTGTGCTGGTCTCCCTTGTTTACTTGGGAAACTGAGGCAGGAGAAGGGGTTGCTTTGCCTGGGGAGGAAGGGAACAGCCGAGGGGTGCTGGGGCTGTTCCCCAGCTCAGCCACCTCCAGGGCTTATCAGCCTCTCACTGTTGGCAGATAAACAGTGGCATTAGAGATAACCGAGCCAATTACCCACCAGCTGACTTGAGTCCATTCACATGTTGGGAGGGCTTTTTTTTTTGCTCAGCAAGATGTAAGGGCTGGGTTTTTCCTCGACTTTTCCGAAGTTGTGGAATCCAGCTGTCGGATGCTCTGGCAAGGATGAAATACGGCTGTTTCAGGGGCTGGCTGGGAGGCTTTGGCTCTCTCTGTGTGCACATCTATGCAAATCCAGCATGTTGTGCCTGCAGTTTGCATGTGTAATAGAATACTCTTGTTTTGGAAGGTATTTCCCTGAAGACACTCTCCACCTCACCTCCCAACACAAATGTTTTTTAATTGTTTGAGGGTTTTATTCCTTCATTGCTGGAGCAAAATGAACAGTGGGCAAAAATGCAGCAGAACAAAATATTTTCATCGTGCTCTGTTTGTTTTTAAAGCACCCGTCTCTCAGACACTTGGCTCTTACTGTAGTTTTAAAAGATTATGCCATCATGCTCGGAGCGAAAGAACAAAGGACCACTCATAAATTTAACTGAACTCCCCATATTTTCCAATCTGTCTGATGTCTCTGAAACCTGGGATCTTCTTTTGTGTCAGGGACATTTATGTCTTCTCCGATGTCCTTCCAACAATATGTGTTCCAGCAACAGGGGTTGCATTATATACTGTGGTTTTGTTTGTGGCAGAACAAAATTAAATGAGTACATAAATTACTCTGCTCCTGGAATAAAGAAACAGCTAAAGAGCGCTGTTGCTTTTTTTTTTTTTCCGAAGTGGGGCGGTTTTTTTTGATAGGATGAGTTAGATTTCCTGAAACCATGTGCAAATTAAAAAGTTCACAGTTCAGGCTTATTGTGAAGACTAAATCTCAGCCTCATTTTGACAGGCAGTGCTTTTAGGACAACACATTTGGATTTATATAAGAACTTGTAATTGGCTTTCCACATCTTCCTTGGGCGAGCACACCTCCTGCCCCTCCCAGATTAACACTGATGCTGCTTAACAGCAAGAAAGGACATTTGTGGCTTGGTACACTCTATAGAAATATCTCCTGATGGTCATGGAGCTCTGCAGCGTTCCTCTGAGAAGACCCACTGCCTCAAATAACTCATTCCTGAAATGCAGTGGTGCCCTTTGCACCCCCAGGTGCAGCCTGATGCAGGGCACTGTCCTCAGAGAGGTTTTAAAGCAGCAAGAAGAGCATCCTTGGAGGGATGAGGGCTGCAGCAGGGACACACCAGTGGAGACGGTCCAGGTCCCCTTAAGCACCTCTACACCACCCACTGAGCACAAACCTGCCCTCAGTTCTCTTACCAGGCTCCTCCTCCACTGCAAGTCTCAGACCAGGAGTGCCTGGGGTCACTGCTGGGGGCTGGCCAGAGCCTGGGCTGTACAGACTCGTTTGGGAGCAGAGGAACTGGGGAAGGATGGGAAGAAACCAGATCAGGAGCTGACACGAGAGATGCACAGGCTGGTGGGAAAAACAGAGTGCTGGAAGGGCTCCGCGCTTTATTGCTCAAACACATCTTTTCCGTGCATACAGGCTAAGGTAACAAGATGCATGATTTATTTAGCACAGGGAAAGCAGCTGTTCAGAGGCAGTGCAGGAGATTTTAGGCAATCATGTTCAGTTCCTGAGGAGTCCCATTTACAAATGCTCACTGCTTCATTTTACCCCCTCCCTGCCTCCCGCTCCCCTGCCGCTATCTCCCCGTCAGGCTGTGCTGCGGACGCCTCAGGCTCTCACTCAGCTCTTACGTCTGCCTTCACTTCAATTTCCTGAAGTTCTTGGGACTGCCTGGCTCTGAGGGTCACCCCACCACCGTTATCTAATCTAGGAGACTATTTCTGAATTTCTCACAGTGTCTGAGCCAAGGAACTCCAGCAGCACTGTGGCATTAAAAACAAGCCACCCACTGCAGCCAGGGGCATTGTGAGGCTTTGCTGCCTACCCTGGAGCAGGCGAGACATCTTGGAGGGACCTGTGCCAGCAGCTTTGTGCCCAGTGCTCAGATCAAACCCTCTGCAAGTTCACCTTTCCTGTCTGGGTCTGTGTTCCCACCCAAAATGCATAACACGGGACTTGGATGTGTGGCTGTGACCGGGGCCAACCTCATCCTTACAAATAATAGCTTCTCCTCTTTTCTCCCATTCCAGGGCTCGGAACGAAACCACAGAACTTCTAGACACAGTGTTGGTGGTGCAGGGCTCACCAGCTCGCTGGGCTCGAGGTTTAGGAGTCACCTGGGAAGCCCAGCATGTACCCTCAGCCCTTCTGCAGAATTTCTAAGTGATCTGGTATTAACTGTTCTCCTGCAAGTAACTCACTAATAGACGTGATTAGCAATTAAGAAAAACATTATTATCTGTCACATGGGAATGAGGAAATATCCATTGCAAACCTGTGCGTGACAGCAGTAGGAAAAGGGTCCAGGAAGGCTAAGAAAATATCAGTGAGACAGTGTCAAGGAGGTTATCGTGGGCAAAGGCATAATGGTGGGACAAGCCAACAGGTTGATCCATGAAAGACAGGAGTGAACAGCAGTGCCACAGCAGAGTGTGCACCACGTTGCACTGACAGGAGAGAGTAATTTATCATTAAATATGGGGAAAAGTTCTACTGAAAGGTCCAAGAATCCTCTGATAAGCCAGGAAAAAATCAACAAAGAAAAAAAATAGGTCAAGCAATGAGCAAAAAAAATATAACAAAACAAGGTGCTCTGTGCTTACCAAGATGGGCAGTTCAAAAATTTGCTGTTCTTCATCTCTGTCTTGTACAAAGCCTTCCAGATTGGTCTGAAATGTCTGGGGAGATTTTAATGGGGTCATTGCCCCTGCCAGACTTTCAACAGTGATGAGGCACCAGACCATGCAGACAGGTTGGTGGTTGATAAGGTTTCCAAAAGCACCAGCAGTGAAGTAGATGCTCACTTATGGCAAAGTGCTTCTGAAATTCAACTGAACGTCCTCCCACATTATAAGAGACCCAAGTGCCTCTGGAAATCTGCTCCTTCCAGGCACACTGTTCTGCCTCCAGCTAAGCATGATGGACCTGAACTAGTTGCGTCCAAACCAGTCCTGGAAGAGCCATGTCAGAGATGCCAGGTTGAGGGAGGGTCAGACGGCATCTAGAACACACCAATACCCTGCTCAGATATCTCCAACTGGAGCTTTCCCAGACTATGGACACACAAGAGCTCGACGGGAGCTCAATTTCATGCTTGTTACATTTCCAACTTACAGCCACAGGCTGAGTTTCTTTTCCCTAAAAAATGTGGAGCCAATATAAGGGAAAGTAAAAGGCATTTTTTCCTGAAGCTGCAAAAGTTGGGTTCGGTTTTCGTGCTCAGACTGCATCAAGATGCCATATAGTCAAGAATTACTAATTTCCTCCCAGGATTGCTGGAACTAGAGCAAAGGCTACTCTTAAGGATGAACATGAGTAACCGTTAGACATGTTCTGATTGAAAAAGATCATCTCATTTAAAATCGTAAAGAAATTCCCTTCCGAAACACATCTGGAAGTGAAGGCTGTAATGTACATCTTGCTAAGCTGACTGGCACTGGAGCCAAACCTGAGTAAACCAGGTTTAGTTAGGACAAAGCCCTCATGAGCCACGAACTTACAGTGGCACCGATGGGTTTTTGTCCATTCCTTTCGGTCATGCTTCTCTATTTATTTAACATTAGCCAATTTATTCAAGTGTAAGCTAAGAACCAGTGGATTATAATAAATATTTATTGAATTGTAACAAATCTGTGGGACCTGTATGTGTATTAATCCTCATTATAAGTGCTGCCACTTGCCACTTAACCTACAGAAGCTGCCTTCCAAATTTATTATATTAAATACATATTTGAGATGACTAATTTACAGCATTAGCAGAATACATTTATGTCACTTTCTATATTTCCTGGTTTTGCTGGCTCCTTATTCCTGAGAATCCCTCAGGAACTAACCAACATGCCCCAAAACTAGAAGCTAAATGAGTATTTTGAGAAGTTCACTGACCACTTTGTACCCAGATCTGTGGAGGACACTGCTAAAGCCAAAGGTCTCCTTGGAGGTTGAAGCAGAGAGCTGATACCACAACCTTCTCCTTCTGGGGCCATCAGGAGTCTATGCCTTTACCTCAGCCACATGTTTTGCTGGATAGATAGAAGTCAAAGTCCTTCTGTCTGCTATTCCTCCCATGAACATGATTAAATTTGGCTTTCAGGCTCAAAACTTAGTGAAACATCCACAGATTGTGAATGCCCAATCCACCTTTCTTAAGGAAGCCATGCCAAGGAGCCTGAGGATCATCATCCAAAACTCACGGCAGTCAATACATGGCTCATTTTGATGCCAGTGACACACAGATTTTCTACTTCCAGCCTCTGAAAGCATCTGTGGGTTTTGCACATATCTGACTTGGGGCTACAATTTTCCAAGCAAGTCCTGGATCTCTCCTTGGTTGTTGTCCTGGAATTGAGCGTGCCCCACAGTGAGTGCAGTGAGGTGTGTGCCCATTCCGTGGCAGGGGTGAGGTGTGTTGCTCTGCAGTAATGGCATGGTAACTCCATCAGAAATTATGGTAATTATATTGTGACTCACCTTAACGCTACCAGATTATATCCTAATGACTGTTCAGTTAATTCATTTTTATTGCCTTTGTCTTGGAATGGAGGTTTTGGAGTGTGCTGCTAATGCTTTGGAAATTAAGACCCTACGTGGGCCCGTGGGGTGATCCTTACCCGGCTGCATATTTGTGTTCCTAAAGCAAAGAGGCTGTGAAATCAAAAGGGATTTAGCCGAGGAATAAGGAAGCGCAGCCCTGCCGTGAGTCCATCAGGAATGTCACCCTTGCTGAGAGGCAGTGGGAAGTGCAAACAAGTTCCTGCTGCTCCCTGGGAAACTCAAGTAGGTGTCATTGGATGCAGGAAAAGTGGAGCAGCAGTTGAATCATTGCCTGTTTTGTAGGGAAGATGTCTGGGACACACACTGGCAGCTGTACCGAGAGAAACTACCTGGGTCTGCCCAAACTGCAGCCCCAGTCTGGTGTTTTCTTCGTTAACCTTTGTGCTAATGAGAGATAACGACCAGACCCTTGGCTGAGGCTGGAGCTGGAGCTTTCCCTCTTGCTACTTTGTTTACAAGGAAAGGGCTCCTTTTGTCTGGTGTCTTTGTGGCTCATTATGGCCGTAATTTATTTGGGGACACTGTTTCTGTAATGTGCAAATTGCCTTCCTCCAGGGAGGACCCGGCTTCAGAGCGGAGTCGCCGCCTCCTCTCCGGTTCGCAGCTCTCCAGCCACCCAGACGGATCACCGCAGGTATTTTTAGAAGGTCATTCTGAAGCAGCAATTTCATCTAGTGATTTTATCTCCTGCCTTTTAGCAAATATTGTTGGGTTTTTGTTGTTTTTTTTTTCCTCCCTGCTGTTTTAGATGGTGACAGGTTTTAATGTCAACTTCATATTACCCCATATTTCTCAGCCCAGTTCCTGCGCCAGGACCTCTGCTGACACACAGAGTCACGCTGGTTGTCATTCTCAGCAGAGGGACCAAGACCGTGTGAGCCCGGATGAATAAATTTCTTCCTTCCCTTTTAGAGGTGGTCCCTCGAGACCATTTTTTCAGGCAGAGGGATTTTCCACTCTGCAGGACAAACAGTGTCATTCATAGAAAAAATATGTTAATGGAAGGGAGCTTCATGCCAGAAACTCTCTGTGTGTGTATCAGGCTCAGCAGCGATGACAGTGCAGCTCCTGCAACAGGCTGCTCCAGCCAGGCTTGGGAGCTGCTAAAGGAGAAATGCCTGGATTGCTGTGCACCCTAACAAAAACCCCAGCGTTTTTCTTTCTATTTAAATCAGGGGGTTTTTTCCCTCCATTTTTGTTTAATTGTGGGCATGAAATTTACAAGAGCAAATTTACTCAAAAAAAAAAAAAACAAAAAAAGCCAACAAAACCATCTGGATTTTAAAGAACTACCCCATTTAATAAGAGCTATTTTTAGGTAGGTCAAACCCATGGCCCGAAAACCCTTGGCAGTGTCCCTTTGATATATTTCAGTAGCCAGGAAAGGGTTTGATATAAACAGACATACATCTTTTAAAAGAGCAAACTGGATTGCGACAGCTGATAATCTCATTTTGGTGAAGGACTTCTTTCATGTTGCCTTTAGCTGGAGACTGACTTCTTCAGCAGGAGCTGGAGGCAGCAGCAGGTTGCCAAGTCCAGTAGCCACATCTCGAGGGGCAGGAGAATGTAGCCATACATTTGAAATTCCTGCAGCGAGAGTCAACCAGTCACCCACTTCAGAGGATTCATTCTTCTCTTATAGGTGAGAACAGCACCTGGAGACAGTCACGGGCAGCTCAGGGAAGGTTGGGTTCGTTTCTTCTGCAGAAGAGACCCAGGCAGGTGAAACCCCTTTCTGCTGCATCACAGTCCCATCCAGGATGGGGTGGTGCTGGTGCTGCAGGTGGCCAAGCAGGAATCATCTCCTCATGGAAAACCCACTCCTGCCTGCTCCTGCCACTCATCACTTTTCCCAGTGCTGCTAGGAGCAGTGTGTCTCAACACTGTGTTCCCCATGCAGGAAGGTGCCCAGAGGGAGGCAGGGAGGGTTGGAGGACGTTATTGGTCCTCCCAGAAGTCTTGAAGTCGACAGGTACCACTCACAGCAGTGAGAGCTCTTTGCTCAGAGCAGGGCCTTGCACCACCATGAAGAGATTTTCATGCCAGTAATGTCACATGTACCTCAGTCCTGGAGCCTTTTCCACTCCTTGGAGCACTATTAACACAGAATTTTGTCCAGCATGTCCTGGAGGTATTAGTTACATTTACTGGTCTGCCAAATAGCTATTTCGTTCTGGTTTGGCAGGAAGCATCTCATTCAGGAGGGAGATAATTGCCTGGCTCAATAGCTGATCTGTTTTCTACCCAATGATGGTTTCCCTTTTTGAAAATTGATGATCGATCAGTTATGTTAAGGATCACCAGATGTAATATTTACCACATATTATGTTTATTCCAATGTGGGAGGAATGCATTAGGCTTCATATCATTCAAAAGGGATATTTCTGATGTAAAACTGTGCTGCATTAATGAGACTACCCATCAAGATGGATGGGTCAAATTAAAGCAGAACAAATTGCAGACTCCTACTTAAAAGTCACACAGGAACCTCCAGCCTACATTATTTGTAAAATTCAAATTGAGCCCATTTTTGGCTCAGACATGTTTACATTCATATTGGAAAATATATTAAACTGTATTTAATTATATCCAGGTGAAAGGTTGTATAATTTTTTTTTCTTGATGCCATGCATGATAACTGAGCCTCGAGTTCAGGACTTTAAGATACTACTGTGATTCAAATACTGATATTATCTCTGCAAGATAGGTCTGGGAACGGAAGCAAAGCCTTTCCTTTTTTCCAAAGGAATCACAGTGATTTAGGAATCATTTCACCTCCTTTTGTTACATTTCAAGCTTTACATTATATTTTAATAAGTCTGTCATACTGTACAGACAAAAGGATGTTCAGCTTCTGCTGTAATTAAAGAAAATCACTGCAATGGATAACATCAACCCAGCAGATTCCAATGGTCTCGCTTTCAGCACTCCAAACTCTGCTGCTCTTTGCATACTGAACTAAAACAGCACCAGTCTCCAGGCTGCTGCTCTCAGGGCTCCTCTCTCCCAAATCCAGCTTCTAAAGACGGGCACTAAATCAGTCAGAGCCTCACTGTAGGATAAGGTGTCCCACGCCAGCTTAGCCACCTGTGTTCAACCTATTAATGTCTCCTGCACCAGCTCTGGGAGCAAACTGGGCAGGAGGCCGGCAGAGTGTCCCCAGCAACACCAGAACTATCACTTCGATGTGTCCCAAGGAAATCCCACAGGACACTAATGCTTTTGGTGCTCCCATTGGCATCCCTGGCCAATATCCAGAATTTCTCCTGGAATTTCAAACCTGAAGCAGCTTGCTAGACCAGAGCCGCTCCTGCCTACAAGCACCATCACCAGGCCAGAGCATCCTCCTGCAGATGTGGAGGAAATCCTTCCAGTGCCACATTCAATAGATTTAAATAGGCAGTGGATCTCCCCTTTAAGATTTTATTTCTTCCTCTCCCTTACACGAGTTAGCTGTGGAAAAAATCACCTATAGTTAAAGTTAGTTAATTGGAAACCGTGAATATTTTATTGTCCTTTGTGAGAGAAAGGAATTAAAGAAATGGATTTGGCCTTGATTTTTTCATTTGAACTTCTCTGCTTGAACTGCACTTTTCTATTACCTCTGCAACTCTGCCTTCGTTATGTTATTAAAAGAAAAGTAATTTATGATTGCCAGTCTTGCAGTCTCTAATTATTTCTGGCTGTGCATCACAATTATTAACTCGAGTATCCACCCTTTTCCTAACAGGATAAAAGACTTTCAATCTCTTTTGGGTGAGTTATTCACAGGTAGCCATGCATCCATCCTTGCAGGCCACTGTCCCCAGCCAATAATCACACTTTTCCAGTTTGATATGTTGTTTAAACTTTGATGCAAGCCTAAGATTGGATTTACAGTGAAGATGAAACACAGTCACTGGTTACTCGAGGCCCGAGTTTAGCATCCAGGTGTCCTAAAGCATCTTGCACTGTTCATACTCTCCTTCACAAGTAGGCAATAAAATACCACTCAGCAACAACTAGAATATCAACATATCACTGCTGTTCTCTTTCTTTTCCCTTGGTTGCACTGGTTTTCCATTTACTTCTGGTGGGTAATGAAGACATCTGTTCTCATCCCAATAGCTCTCTGCAACTTGCTTTCTGGGAAATGGAATAGCAGCATTTCAGCAATTTTGATCAACTGAGAAAATACAGCCCTGTATTTATGGAGGTCAGGACAGTCATTATATTCAGGACATTTCTGTGAAAAGTCTGAAGGAATGGATGATGAATGGAAAAATCAGATTTCTGAAACAAGTTCGGATACCCCAGAGATGTTTCACAGGTAGGTCTCAAGCAGAAATGCCCTGGCCAGGTTTAGTGCTCTCGAAAAGTAGCAAAATTTAAAAAAGGCTGGGAAATCCCCCACCTTTCACAGCAGAAACCCCAGAGCCACTGGAGAAACTCATTTTGTGTCAGTGAGTGTGCATTCCCCAGCTTCCGTGGCCCCCAGCCCCTCGGCTGACTCATGTTGGAATAAAAGCCTGGGAAGTGCTCTGCTGAATTCCAGGCTTCATCTGTATCAATCATTTTCCCATGTACCAGTACAAAAAATACGCTCCCTGGCCCAAATACAGCAATCTAATGCCAAACCACACATCTCCATGAGTGAAGCCAGGCTAGGCTGCTTTTTGGGTCCAATCTCTCACTTTTCTGTAACAAGACCATTTGTCTATAAAGCACCTCATTTTTATCATCTCTAAGATAGCCTTTATGGTAGGTGTAACTCCATGCAAAGGAAGGAGGGGGGGAAACCCTTTAAGCATTTTGCATTTATAGTTATATGCAGCTTCATTGCACAGTCAGTAAAAATCCCTGCTGATTATGTCATTGCTGAGGCAATCAGGTGCCAAAAATATTTTTTTTTATTTCATCCGAGCAATAATCATTTTCTGCCTGAACAGTAGACCCAGTTATTGTTTCTTCCCTTATGTTTTCATTAATTAGAAGGAAGTGGAGAGGTAACAAACGACTCCCTGGATGCTGAAGTGTACATTTTTCACTGTCAGGTTATAAGAGGCAATGGGCAAAGACAATATATCCTGTCAGATGTGAGAGTACTTATTGTCAGCAGGGCTTGTAAAAATAGAAAGTGCGGTAGCTTTTCTGGATGGAGTTGAAGCTATCTATGGATGGGGTTTAATCTGACTAATTATAACTAAAGACTTTGGCAAACAGCATCATGTAGCTGCAAGAATACTGGACAGTGCTTTTTTTTCTTATCAAGTCCGTGTGAATGCTAATGTGTGTAAGTGTAAAATCGACTTCTATTAAATCTTCTAAATTGCCAAGCACTCCTTCACCCACAGTGCCTCACTTCTTCAGAGCAGCGCCGTGGAGTTACTGGTAAAAGTACTAAAACTCTTTGAAACAGCCATATATCTTCTGGTTTACAGGAAGTGCTTCAAGTGAAGGGGAAAAAAAAAAAAAAGAATACTTTCCAAGGAGCAGAGAGGAGAAGGGAGTTTCATCTCCAGCTGAACGTCTGGCCAGGCTCCATTTTATTGACCAGCTCCCTGATCCCCACCACGAGGAAGGCAGCCTGGCTGGTGGAGATGAGATTCCCTGCTGCAGAGGGACTAAGGAGCAAATCCTGGGGGCCATACCTTGGTGTGGGTGTTTCAGGGGGCTCAGGCAGCTTCTTCTGACCCTCTCTTGCCAGGATGCAGCCCCTGGAGGATACAGAAGCCCAAGACAGCCAAGACTCTCCAGTCTGACTCCCAGCTAACTGGGGGTTCATGGAAAGCCTTTGCTGCTGGAACGAGGAGTCAGGGGGTTCATGGAGATGAGTATTGGGTGGACTGGGGGCTGCATGGAGGGGAACACTGTCCTGTGCACCCTGAGCATCTCCCCAGCCCCTGTGCCCCCTGCCCCAGGGCCACCCCACCACTTCCCCAACGCCTTCTCCAAGGTGAGCTACTGCAGAATATGAAAACAGGCAAGAAAAACCAAGCTGAAGCTTTTCTGGCATGCAAACGGTAAGTTAGGCTCTGCTTTTTCCTGCACTGGTGAATCTCGTCTTAATTGCATCAAGCTGCTTGAGATTCCCAGATGCAGAGCCTCTGTAGCCATAACCAGTCCCACCTCTCTTAGCCCAAATGCTTTGCTAAAACCAGCAGTCACCCTTCGCTTTGGCAAGGGCTGAGCAGCCCATAAGAGCCAGGAACAGGCTCTTCTGCTTGGTGTGAGGTTTCTCATGCTCTTCTCAAAGTGCTGTGAGAGAGACCCTCTGCAAGACCACCCCAGTGTCCAACACCCCACAGCCCCCAGTCACAGAGGACTCCTCTCCTGTACAGGCATCAACTCTAACAAGCTGATCATTAACAATGCAAAGCACTGAGCCACAAACCCAGCTCCAGATCTGGGGAGAGGAGGCAGGAGAGGAAACCTGCCATGCATGACAGATGTGAGCTGCACCACTTAGTGCACACATGGCAAGGAGCACTGTCAAGGGTGGGGAATGGAACAGAATAGAATAGAACAGAATAGAATAGAATAGAAACGCTGTATGTACTTATTGTGTATCGAGCTGTGCTATGCAGGTTAACATCTTTACAGATACGTCCCCATTTTTAACACACTCTATTTTCTGTTCTAAGAACTGCAGCCGTGAAATCCACTCTGCATGTGCCAGGAGAAGGTTGATGTTTAGGCAGCTGAAAAAAACCTCACTTCATTTTATTCTGATGATTCATTTTGCCTGTGTGAGATGGATCTGAATTTTTTTCTTAGTTTTCCAATTAATAGATAGTTACTGACTTAGTACCAATGTTAATATGCAGGAAACAGCAACCGAGTTGCAGCTGAGGTGCTCACTGGTTTAATTTGACTTTTCCTCATTGGCTTCAGTGAGATTAGAGACTAACCCAGTCAAAATCTGGCCCAGCTCTCTTGGCAGTGTCTGTCCATAAATGCTATGGTAATATTTCCAGTGTATAGCTGTGGGTACTTCACAATTTCACATTCCAGAACAACTATGATGACTGCTGAGAGCTTTTGCTTGATGGCATTGCTGCTGCTTGCATGGCTTGGTTTTGGGGATGTGTGTATTTCAGAAAAAAAAAAAAAAAAAAAAAAAACAAAAGACAAGTAGAG
>VZRS01000135.1:83278-163005 GCA_013398055.1 Ifrita kowaldi
GAGAGTAAAAAGAAAATTAAAATTTATCTGAATTCAATGAAGATTTTATCTTTCACTCTGCCTAATCCTAAATGTGAAAGGTCAGCAAGGACAGCACTATGAAAAGGGAAATGCTGTGGGGTTGATATAGAGGGGACCATCAGTAAATTTCAGCAGTTTTACATAAGGCTGCAGCTCCAGCATGGGGAATTAGGTGACACCAGCCTAAGGGGAGGGCCAGGGGAGCCTGAGCTTTGTCCCAGTGCAGCCTGAGCCTAGGGATGGAGGCTGTGCCTGGGTTCCTCCCACACAGGATCCTGCTTCCCCCTTAGAGCATCCCTTTGCCCCCATCAGGGCAGCCTGGCATGATCAGAAACACCTCTCCATTCCCCACACTGTGCTAAAATCGGTGAGAGGGACCTGTCCTTGCTGCTATATCATAAAACACATCTATAAAATGAAGAAGGAAGAGAGAGAATGAAACGCAGAAAGTGGCACTGTGTGCAATCGAGCCTTTTGCCCGTCTGAGCAATAGTCTTGGAGTTGCCTTTGCACCGTGTGTGATGGGTTTGGAAATGAAAGATGAGGACTGAGCAAACCTGTGGCCATCAGAGTGCTCTTCGCCCAAGGACATCCCTCCTCAAACCCACACACGCTGCTGGCAGCTGCCAATCACTGTGAGGAAGATGTTTTACGGCCTCAAAAATATGAAGTCCCTTGCGACACTCTGCAGGTTTTATTCCCCCCGCCTGGTTCTCGGTGGCTGTTAAACACGATGGACATTGAGGGCCTTTTCCAGAGCACGCTGAGCATTGCAGCTCCCGGAGCCAGCACTGCCCGCAGTAATAAAAGGTGATTGCTTCCAAAACTGAATATCCCCTTCCTTTGGGTCATTCTTTTAATTGACTTCATTAATAAAGGAAAGGCCCTATTCGAACATAACTTCATCTTGCTGGCAGAATATAAGCAGATGTCATAAAGAAAACAACACACACTGTTTTTAACTCAAAACTTTAATACTAAATTGCATTAACTAATAACATAAAAACACCAACCATCTGGCTTTTTGGTGGGAGGACTCTAATTCCATTAGGACTTTAATAAATGTACTGCACTGTAGAGACATTTTACTCTGATAGCCTGGGCAAAAATGAGGAGTGTTTACAAGATTAGTTTACGCAGCAGCCCCGGGATCTCTCTCTTGGAAAAGCTTTAGATGGAGCCAAGGGGACATCACTGAAGGACAGAGACGACACAAAAAGTACCTGCACTGGGGGGTGCATTTGGGGCTCTCGGGTGCCCTTGGGGGCAATTCCCTGGCATGTGGATGGGCTGCTGCCCAGTGCAGGGGCAAGAGCTGGTGGTTCTGGCACTAGTGGGGCATCCAGACTTTTGGTGGAGTCAGCAGGAAAGATGCAGGAAAGGGGTGGATAGCTCCAAATCCTGACATCTTTGTCTCTCTGGGGTGACCACTGTCATACCCAGCACAAAGGCTTGGCGGTGCCATGGTGGCTTTCTTGTGCATCACTCTGCCAGCCCTCTGTGTCTGCCCTGCTGATAGACCCCAAACCCTCCTGCTGCGAGCAGATCACAGCATCAAACAATGGTTTGGGTTGGAAGGGACCTTAATGGTCATCTCAGTCCACCCTCTGCCATGGGCAGGGACATCTTCCACTAGACCAGTTTGCTCCAAACCCCATCCAACCTGACTTCGACCACTTCCAGGGATGGGGCAGCCCCACCCTGTGCCGGGGCATCCCCACCCTCACAGCCAAGAATTCCTTCTTCATATCTAATCTAATCTTGCCATCTGTCAGTTTGAAGCCATTCCCCCTTGTCCTGTCATTCCATGCCCTTGTAAAAAGTCCCTCTGGAGCTCTCTTGGAGCCCCTTTAGGTTCTGGAAGGTGCCATCCCACCTTCTGATTTGAGGCAGTCCGTGCCAGCTGCCTGTCTGTCTGTCCCTGTGCCCACATGAGTCACTTTTTCCCTTTAGGAAACGGAAGCACAGCAAACGTCACACTGATTGCAGGAAAGGTGGAGCCTGGCACACACCCTGTCACAGGCAAACTGAGTTTCTGAGCTGGGTAATCACTAGCAGCATTCATTTCCCTGCTGCACTGGCAGGACAAAGGAGGCAGAGTCCTGTTTTGCTCTTAGGATGTTATTAAGGTGAATTAATCTGAGTATGCTGTGAGACATTAGGGCAACTCTGTGTCCTTCAGTGGGGTTGATCAACAAGCCCTGACTAATGCAACGTGCCGGTTCCTGGCATGCTGAACTTCCCTGGATGAGTACCAAATGGGAATCAGTGAGGGTAAAACCTGACAGCATTATTTTTCACTGAGATTAACATGTGACACAGAATTATAGGTCTTCCTTCACGTCAGTTTTTTTTTCCTGGCTCTATTTTCTTTCAACACATCCAGAGCAGATCCTCACCTCTCCATGCAGCTCAGTTCATGCCACAATGAGAAAGAGTAAGCAAACAAGGCAGAGAACATCCATGCATGTTATCAGTAATATTTCTAACAGAATTCATTAATGATGGGCATGTTTGGGTTATTTTGAATAAATTCCAAACTGGTCTTAATGCCACTCGACCCTCGTGATCACCTCATCAGAGTAATTACTGGAGCTTTTCTAAAAAGCATCCTGTGCCCAGAAATATTTGTGAGTGAAAGTGCATTTCCATGTCGGTATCTTTGGAACACAAAGTCGATTTGCAAGGAGTTGCAGTGTCAGACAAAGCTTTTAAAATGTTGGCTGCCTTCCAGATTTTAATTTACATGATCATTAATACTGACTTACTCCAAATATATCAATCAGTTTAAAAAACACCATGTCTCACTCCTCGTTCAGGGAAGAATCCTTAACCAGGTGAATGCTTGAGCATTTGCTTAGCTTTAAGCAAGTGCTTGAGTCATATTGAATGGCTCAGTGTTAAGCACATTTTCCACTGAGAGAGAGGTGGAATTAAGTCTTCAAAATGCACCATCCAGATGTGGTGTGAGAATAGATTCCCTGGGAAACCCCTGCATGGGGCACGGGTGATGGTCTGCACCCCACAGCCCCCAAAATCTGAGCCTGAGCCATCCTGGGGAAAAGGTGAAGTTTCCCAACAGCCTGTTCACATTTAGACACGCTGCTACAACCGAGCAGATGCAGCTCTTTTCATTAATGCTCCTTATTATCAGCTGAAATAATATTTCCTCAGCTGCCAGCGCTTGCACAGCACGGCGTTACCATCAGCCGGGAAACCCCGCAATCCCTTTAACCTGGCGAAGGATCAACCTGGGGTTTTTTCAGATACGGAAAGCTATAATAAAGCCATCCAGAAAATGACAGGTTACAGGGCTCTGTGATTTGGAAACTGTTTCTATTAAGTTGCCTTCTTGTCTGGTGGCGGCGGGAGGGATGGTGATAGTGGGCCCCAGCCGAGCCCTCGAACGCGCTGCTGCGAGAGCGGCTAATGCCATCCTTGTACCTCTGGCTGTTAGTGTCATTTCTCTGTAATACACTGCAAAATAAACACCCTTTGGGTTTTCTACCTAAATCCACCATACAAAAGGGGAGTTGACTTGAATTGCCCGGCTGAATCATTAGAAAATGAATGCTTTGGGGGAGGTAAAAAAAAAAGAAAAGAATTACATGAGTGATCCCCCAGCTTGCCTTTGTGTCTTTTCTCTTTCAGAAATCTCTCATGTTGCTGCTCTCTGCATTTTTCTCACAGTATTGATACATGAAATAAAGCATAAATAACCTCCCTTTCTATTCTTAAGCCTTCGATCCCAGATCACCCTGAGCCTCTTGCCGATAAGACCATTTTCAGTATCCGCTGGCCTGGAAGTAGCCAGCGACGGTCAATGAGCTTAGGAAATTTGTCCTGTCACCATCCGGGATGTGCTGTCATCCCATCAGGCACCTCTTTGGTCTTCTTCCAGGTGTACTGTGGGAATTTTTTTATCCACAGATGAGTGGTCACGGGATGTGCTCGACATTTTTGGGGCGTTTCAAGGGTATGGGCTGCACTGACACTGCGCAGGGGCTGCCGTGCTTGTGCTCTGGTGATGGGCACGTTTTGATGAACAGACTTAAATTAACCCAGAACTGCCCACATAAACAGCTAGTTTTACATTAATTGCACTTTATTCTGCTCTTACACACAAAGGTTTCCATTTGCAGCAAGGTCGCTGGTAAGGGTGTAAAACTGGTGATATATGGAAGAGGGAAAGGGGTTTACTTGGTCCAAGCCCATCCCGATTTTACTGCTGTCCACCCTTTTTGGTGTTTATGTGGAGCTTCCAGAGATGCTGTTAGCTCTTCCAATGAGGTGATTGCAGAATGATTGCTTTTCAAGGTCAACAATTTAAGTTTTACCACCCTTTCTCCAAAAGGACAAAAGAACAGCAGCAGGTAGGCAGAGATGCATAGATTAAGCAACACGATCAGTTGTTAATTAAAGTCCTTTAGAAGGAGGAAGAAATGACTTAACCCTTCCCATCACTGTGTGAAGCCTCTTATTAAGGGCAGTGTGAAATTTTCCTTTCTTGCCTGTCAAAATTTTCTATTCCCGTGCAGTCCCCATCACTCTCTCGTGCGCTCTGCTCCTCAGTTTTCATTAGAAGTTATCAGACAGAAACTTCATTTTTACTCAATATTTCCTGACCAGTTCAGTGTATAATTGCCTCTCCTTTTCTCTTTTTGCGACTGAACAGCAAACATTACATATTGTATATATATTTGGGGGATGGGATGCATATATATGTTTTATGTATTTTTAAAAATATTTAATGTGTCCTCCCTGTAAAGCTCACAGGAAACTCATGTCATGGGCTGTGTTCAGTAGCACTGAGAAACCAGTTCAAACCACTGTGATTTATATGCTGGTTTAACTAACATTGGGGCAGTAAATTAACTCTGCAAGGGTCCTGTCCAAGCTAACATTGATTCTGACTTTCTTGAAAATCATCCATTAGCCAAGAATTACTACCAGTGTTCATGGAAATGCTGTAGTGTCATTAATTGGAATTAATGGATGGGTAGTTTTTATAGGAGATTTGAATGAAGGCAATATTCCTTTCAAAAACCATTTCATTAGAAATTTGCTTCCCAGCTGTAAAAGGCAATGCCACAACAAGCCATTCCACAATGCTTTATCCATGGCTTGATGTGTTTTTAATTAAGGGAAAGCAAAGCAGTTTGAAGTGTTTTTATTAAAAAAAAAATAGCCATATAACAGATAGTTATTTATTTACTGCATAATGGGGAACTCAGACCAAGAGAGGCTGGGAAGGGGCACAGCAACACTGTCCCTTTTATTTACTGGCTCCTGAATGGTTCTTCTGGGTGTTTGAAAGGACTGCAGGTAATTATTGCTGCCGTGTAAATTGTTCCATTCACACACTTCTCAGGAGTGAAGAAAAAAAAAAGAGGATAATCTGGTCTAGCTCTGTCCTAAGAACAGCTACAACCCTGCAGGGTTAATACTGGAACTGCTGGAATAGCCCCAGTCCTGGCTGAACTGGGTCAAGCCCAGCTGAGAATGACCCATTTTCTGCCCTTTCCAAGGTGGGCATAAAACGAGAGAAGAGACAAACTGGTGATGCTCCACTAAAGTCAGAGGAGCTCTCCTGATCCTCGGTGTGTGAAGATCTTTTGCCCTGCCCTTCTCATCTCATGGGGATACAAGACGCTCTTTTATACACTTCTTCCACGGCACTTGCAGCTTTTTACCAAGGCAGGGTGAGTTGGTGTTCTCTCTTTATGCTGAGAAGGCAGACGTGGAGGAGGTTAAAGGTTTTACTTTAGACCATAGAGCAGGAGCTCACCAAGCTTGTTATGAAATATCACCCTCCCACCAAGAGAGTATGTGAAGGTTTCCTACAGGACTTACTTTAGCTTTTAACAAAACCAGATTATCTTTTTTAACTGTTTCAGGGCCACCAGCACACGGCCACTTGCTGCCTTTTCCTGCCTCTCCTTTCAACTGGGGCTTATTGATCTGGTCGCACTTCCCCTGAAAAAAAAACCTCCAGTGGTGCAGCATCAGCATCCTGTACCTGACTCTGGCAGCAGGAAGGCCCATGTGCTTTGTATGAGCTGTGTGCAGGGATGCTGCTTCTTTTAAATGTGCTTTTGAAACAGCGAAGCCTGAGGTGAGCGCGTGTGCCAGGGTCTCACAGAACCACGGGGTTTAGGCAGAGGAAAGGACAGCCCGCATTAAGCCATGCGTCCATAAACAGGGGATTTGCACTTTAAAGCAGTTAAAGGCAGTAGTTTGCTCATCGTTCAGGCGGGTGCCTGATGCAAACGCTCACCTCGAGTCCCTGACCTGCCCTGGCCCGCGGAGCTCACCTGGAGCAGCAGTCCCCGGGCTCCTGGGAGCGGCTGCGCTGCATCAGCGCTGGCAGAAACCCTTCGCAGTCACACTCAAGGACACTCCACACAGCCCAACCCACTTGGAAATGATCTTATTCCCTTTCCCTTCCCACATCGCTCTAGTGTTGCTCTCCAAACAGTCTCGTTCTCCCCTGAACCTGCACACAACATTTTAGCAAACAGCGAGGGGCACGTGACAGACTTCAGCTCACAGAAACTTCCCTTCCTGGTGTTAGAAACAGGGGCTGGGGCCCTTTTCTGCTGCCTCAGGGTTCCACACACAGAAGGGATGCCAAAGACACATTGACTGTCCTTGGATGGAGTGGTGGGTGCAGGGTGCTCGGGTGGGCACAGCGAGCTGAGGAGCCCCTGCCTGCTCCTCCCCTGTGCCACCAACCGTGACCCTTCACACCAGAGCTGGGCAGGTTTCAGAAAGCCGAGGGGAAGCACCACAGGAATGAAATGGTGTTGTATGATCAGAATCCTAATTAAGGGCAAAATATTGGAAATATGCCATATTAGAAACGCTATTACGATTAATAGTGACAATACCACTCTTGGGAAATAGGCAAATTTACACAGTAGCTATACATAAAATTTACTTTAGCATATTCCCCTCTCTACCTTGTTTGCACACTGTGATAACAAACTGCTTGTATACTGTATGGTGGTATTTTTTTTTATATTTAAATATTTGAGCCGGCAATTCATTTTGTGAGGAGGGAAAGGCATGTAGAGGTCTCGGAGCTGCAGAGCGAAGTAAATGATGGGTTGTGATATATTTAGCAAGTGATAATGCGGAAAACACCAAAAAAAACCACCCAAGTATATTGGACAAGAAGGTAAACACAGTGAGAAAGAGCTTAGTTTGGGATTTCCCTAGCAAGAAAAAAGAGTGATTCTTCAGGTAAGATGTGAATCTGTCAACTGCGTTACCATATCTGCAAAGTTACTTTATCCTTCAATTCTTTAGTTTCCTTAGTGAAAAAAAAAAAGAGTGGGAGCATGAGTAAAGTCTAAGTCTTTGTATAGTGTTTCCACATCTACCAATGAAAATATTTTTTCAGTGGTAAAAATGACAAAATTATTTACTGTTGCTAGCTCTTCATGTCATTTGACTACACCATTGCCCTGTCAGACAAAACATTTATATGATACATTTGTACACAGATATATATGTTTATACACCTATACAATATATGCCAGGCTTGTATTCCTGTCTCCCACTCACTCCTCTCCATAGATACCCTTCGGTTCGGAGAGGAAGGTGGTGTGGAGGATGACACTCGGTCATCATTAGTATGGGATAGCTGTGGATCTCTCTCCTTCGTGGGTAATTAAAAGCTGCTCTGTGCTCTGAGCTGCGGGAGCCAGGAGACACTCTCATTGACATGCATTCCTGCGGCACACGGCGAGCTGGAGGGCAGCAAGGAGCCCTCATCACATCCCACCCCATCCCAGGATGTGCCAGGAAGGATCTCCATCCCCGCTCTGGGTTGAGCTGCTGGGCTGGGTCTGGCACTGTGCTGCACTGGCAGGGTTGTGGGGACCCTCAGCTCCAGATCCTGCTCCAGACTGGTGCTGGGGTGACTGGTTTTCTTCCAACTGGTGATAGTAGTCGAGAAAGAAAAGGTAAAAAAGGGTTTCTTTTTGCACAGAAAAAGAAATCGAAGCAGAAAAGAGCAGGCTGGAAGCTGTACCATGGTGTGGGCACCAGGCAAATAGGCTGGCTCAGGATTAGCACCAGGATGAGGCTTTGTTCCATGGAAGCAGCTTTGTAGGTGAAGCTGATCTCACCTGGGAAGGAGACAAGATGGGGTCTAGACCCTCTGAAAGAATAAAAGGCTTCTCTGTTCCGTCCCAGGATCCTGGAGAGGCAGTAGCTTGTTGCCGGTACATTCCAGGGCTGTTCCACACAAACCCTTTTCCAGTCCCACACGAGGGCCAGGCCCAGCAGACCCACAATGCTGCATTCACAGCCCAAGCAATTAGTCACACACCAAAATTGATTTCCCCTCTCTCTCGGGTTGTTAGGGGACATCCCATTACCGAAACACGGCCAAAAGTGCAGCGTCGTATTAATCCTCATTGGAAATGCAGGACAGATCCCCAGCTGGTGCGAGCTGTCAGAGCTCCCCGAAGCCTGCAAAGGTTTTATCATTTGGATCAACTATAGATTGCCCCAAAGGCTTTAAAACCAACAATTCGCAGCACCGACACAATGCCTATAACTGATCGCTCTTAAGACACCCACCTTCTTATTTAATAAAGCCTTTCAAGCCGCTTTGTATTTTATTCATAGGAGCTGTAAAAAATCCAAGGACCCGGTATAAAGACTCATTTATTCTCTTCTACATAGCACTATAAATTTACACTGCATTTGCAAACTAAGAGCCCATATCTCAGGGCAAAGCAGAGCTCCAAAGTGAGAGCAGGAATGGCTTTCAAAAGGCCAATCTGTCCCAACTAGAGACTGTGTCGAGAGCTCAAATTTACAGCCACAAACCCTGAAAATGAGAAATTAGATATAGAATTTAGTAACATTGTTAGAGCTGCCTTGGCTATTTAAAATAAAACTAACACTGACTTTTACCAGTTTGCAAATGCAGAGCATTGATCCCTCTCATGTGTGGATATACAATGAGGGGAAATGTATTATATGGGGCAGAGACATTGAATGCCCAGTGCCACTGGGATAAATCCCACTGCATGTTGCTTTTTGTCCTGTGCATAAGAGTGGCACACAGGTGTAGCTAGAGGAGCGATGCTCCTCATGCTGTAAATACACTGAGGTGGCTTAAAACACTCTTTACCCCTCTTACAGGTCTCTTAGTCCCCCCTGGCTTCAAGTCACCAGAAAGGGTGACCCAGGAGCCACATGCACCAGCACTGGGTTCTCCAAACCCAGGCACCTTCAGCACCCAGCCCTGCTCTGCTCCCTCCTCTCTTCAGCTCCTGAGCAGGCACTGGGGCTGTTTCCAGCTGGCCTGAGCAATGGAGCCGCTGATACCTCAGTCCTGGCTGCCCTTTCTCTGCATCAACAACCTGCTGCACCCATGAAATTCCCCAGGCTCTGCTGCTCCCAGCTCTCGCCTTCAGCTCATTCAAGTAAGCCGCGAAATGGCACAAATCCAAAGTGATCAAATGCTTCCTTAGTGTCAGTCTTTTCTTTCAAAGGACAGAAAGGAAAGGGTACGCGGTGGGATATTTATGAGCCTGTCAAGCTCACTGCTCTCACCAGAAAGTGCTCTCAGGTTTCCTTCCTCGCCGGGGAGGGACAGAGCAAGCGCTGGGGAAGGGCTCCTGCATTCGTGGGGGCTGAGCTGCCAACTGTGAGGCATGTCCTCAATTGTCACAGGTGTGGTGGCATCACTCAGAGTCACCCCAGATGAAAGCCTGGCCCCGGCACTGACAGGATGCAAATCTGGGAGGTTTTTGAGCAAAAGGGTTTGGGCACACAAGTGCTGCTCCTTCCCTGAATTCAGCCATGGCATCCAAGGAACTTTCTGCAGGACACAAGGAGACGGGTTTGAATATTGTTCTGTCAGTTTATTTTTCCCACTTCCTTAGAGGACAAGTGTATTGTGAAATGCCTTCTATTGGCCTTGGTTTGGAGTGTAAAGTGCCACATACAGCTGAGAAAACATGAGCAGGGACTGTGCTTTGTGCTCCAGTGGGAAGGTGGCACAGTTTGTGTTGGACTGTACCTGCTAACTTGCCCTTGCTTTAAACCAACATGCTTAAATCTGTTCAGAATTGGGAAAACACCGTTTGCTTCTCATCTGTGTGCGGATAGTTTGCCACGTTGCTCCCCTGCAGGAAAATGATTGAAGCAAATTATAAGTGGTGCCTCTAAAACTGAAGGGCAGATCCTCATCGGCTGCACATCAGCGCAATTCCTTTGATTTAAACACAGGTTTATAACTGCTGAGGAGCCTCCAAAATGAGAGGACTGTAATTACAGCTGTATGATAATGCCTTCTGCCACATCAAGTGCAGGACTATTGACAGCGAGCAAAGACCTGAGAAACACTGATAAGAATGAACTGCAAGCCCGGTCCTCCAACGTGATTCCCCACGACCCGTGATTTATGAGCACAAATTAGCTGCCTTGTCTTCAGGAGGAATTGGCCAAGGATGGTTTTCCTTGGAGCGCTGTGCCAGGAAGGTGCCAATATCATACGTGTTTCTGAGTGGTATCTGACCTGCCATTGATCTGTCGGGGTCACAGATGTCCTCTGAAAGATTTCCTTTAGGCTCAAGGAGAGCAGCATAATTTGCTTCAGTGATGGTTGTCCTGCTGGCTCCTCATCTGAGGAAAAACAGCCACTCCTTTAGGGCCATTGCCAGGAGACATCAGAGCCTCCTCCTGACCCTTCTGACCCATCATCTGCTTTCCATACCCTCAGGGAAGGTGGACGGAGTAGGTTTTTCAGCAATTATGCTGGGTTTTTTTCCTAAGAGCTTGTAAGTGTGCTGATCTCTTGGCCAGCTAAGGGCTAGGGCATGTTGATCTGACATTTTATGAGGGGGAAATCAGATCAGTCCTTTGGTCCGTGCTGGGAGCTCACAGTTCCTCCTCTCAGGTTTGAAGCAATGTTGGATCTCCTCAGTCAATTATTGGAGCAGATGAGATCTTCTCAGACAGTCAAATTAGCACTTCTGTTTGAATGAAGATGAGAATGGCAAGAAATTTGTGATGAGTGTTGGCCTTGGACACTGAAATTTTCCTCTCTTTCCATCCAAAGCCATCTGAAATGCTTGGCCTTGGTTTACCCCTCAAAGTTTTTCTTTTCCCCTCCATTTTTAAGAAAAAGGGCAGCCAAGCCTTACTTCTTGCAGGCCAGGGAAATAATAGCTTGTCATTTGAAAAAGGTTTATGAGCTCTGATTAGCGACCCTTTCTCTCTTGTGCATGTGCTTGGGGGAAAGGGAGGAATTCGTGCAATGGCAGAGAAAAGGCTCACATTCATTTCAACAGAGCTGGCACTGTGCTGTTAAAGGGAAAACCCCAAAACAGATAAAAGAGACCCAAATCAGTTATTCAGCATGTGACCATGCTGAGAATACAGTCAGAAACACAAAGAGTAAAATTCCAAGATTTATTAATGCTATCATGCTTTTCCTAAAAGGATAATCGATGTACCCAAAGTCTCTGAATCAATATTTGTCCTTCTCAGGCAGGCTATGGTAAAGAAATATTCCCAAAAGCACTCACTTCTGAGATTTTGTCTGTTGCATAACATTTCAGTCAACTGCAGAATGTCTCCAATAATGATGATAAATAAGTATAAAGCCTACAGTGGTCTGTCTTATAGAGGAAGTAAAATAGACACTTATGTGCTTGGTAACAAAAGTTCAGCCCCAAGTAGACCTGACCTCGTGATCTTTTAAATGTATGGCAAAGATTTTATCCACTAGATTTAGGTTAACAGCTCTGGGAATTCGCAGGTGTTAAATTAACCACAAGAGACAGTTTCCTAAGTGCAGCAGAAACACACTGAGCATGATAAGGAATAATAATTAAAAATTGAATTACAGGGCTGTAGAGTTTAAGGTAAAGTATGTGGATTTGTTTGTATAAAAGTGGCACCTACTCAGGAAATAGGTCTGGTGCTGTGGGATACCCCAGGGCAGTAGTTCAGGTACAGCTCTGTCAACTTCAGCAGAGACCTGGCCATGGCCCCTCTGCCAAGGCAGAGACCTCCTTCACCCACCATCTATAAAATCTGGACATCCCATAAACCCCAGGGTCCTCCAGGGGCTGCACTGGCAGTGGGCAGCTCCCTTGGGAATGGGATTGGGCTCTCCAGGCGATATGGACTCGATCCCACAGTGCAATTTTGCTGCAGTCCTGGCAGAGACAAACCTTTAACTCCTGCTTCCTTCCTCTGAGTCCTAATGCAGAGCAGGGCACACACCCAAATGCCTCTTAGCTATTTCCTTGCTGACCCATTGACCTGGTTTCTAGGTTCACTAAACACACGACTAATCAAACACTGTTTCAGTTCAGGCACAAAACCTGAAGTACGTGAAACCCTGCAAAGCATTACTCATTTCTTTTTCCTCACCCACACAGCCTTCTCATTTTCCAGGTGTGCCTCTTCCTGCAAGCATGCTCAGCGTGAGAGATCACACATTTCTGCAAATTTGGCCAAGATTTAGGCTTACAGATAGTGCCCAGTGCTATCAGCTGAGCTGGAGTTCTGTACAGGTAATTATTGCTTTAGCAGGGTGCTGAGTAAGGCTCCACAGAGATTTTCCTGCTCTTGGCTCCTTGCTTGGCTCCCTCAAAGCCATCAGACTCAGGCACTCTCAGGAGGCTGCCACAGGAGCCAGGGTGGTTTTTAGCAGTGAGGAGTGTGGGGCATAAATAGTCAGCTAAAGGGATGGAGGCCAGCATTTCTCCTCCTGACGGGCAGCAGCATCTCCCAGGGTTGGTTGTGGAAACCCCCCTTTGAGGTGCTTAAAAATACACTGGACAAGAGTGGAAAATGAAGTGATGGGATTGGTGCTTGGAGCTGCCAGGTCATTCATTCTCCAGTATCCATGATTCATGTATCCCAGAATGTGACAATCTCCCTGGCAATCACTTGGTAATGATATTAGAAGTTGCCTGGTTATTGAAGCCATAATTACTACATAATTTGCAGCTGCAAGGTCTCATGATAACCCTCTCCCTTGCAGACAGGAAAAAACAACCTGGTGTTTTATTTACCCTGTCAACATGTGGAACTTGCCTTACAGTGTAATTACATGGTCAGTAGTTACATGGCTCTCTGGTTGATGGTGTCCTGTAAACAAATAAAGACCCACAAATTCCACCTGTGGGGATTCAGGCACTGCATAAAAATGACAGGATTTTTAAAGCCTCCTCCATGTGTGCAATACTGCACTGAGGAAACTGCGTGCCCAGTTCTTGCCCTTTGCTCCTGGTGTTTGCCGTGCAAACAGCTTCTCCTTGCAGCACCACCTGATCTACACAGTCTGTACCTCAGGTGTTCAGTCAGTGTCACAGCATCACCCTCAGCGCCCAAATTTAGGACAGCATCCCTCTCTCTGACACATCTGTGTATAGAATTGAATCACAGAATCGTTTAGGTTGGAAAAGACCCTTAAGATCATCAGGTTCGGAATTTTGTGTTCGTGTTCACAGCCTCCTTCCCAGCAAGACAACATCCTACTAGTTTATCTAATTTACTGATGGAGAAGGAATTAGCTTCCTCATGGCCCCCAAGGACTCGTAGTAGACTTGGGATAAGGATCTGTGTTTCTAGAAGCCAAATCTAACCTCTTGAAGGCCCAAATCCAATCTTTTTCTCTGCTGGGATATTGCTTTTGGTGAGTCTGCTCCCTGCTTTTGAAATCTGCTCTGTTGCACACCCTGGGAATGTGCAGCAGGTGGCAGGGGGAGGGCTGGGATAAATCTGAAGAGCTTTCTTGCTTTGTTTATTTATATGACCTTAAAAATGACGTCCGTGCATAATGTTGAACATGACGGGGGAAGCTGACAGGGCAGTAAGTTCTGGCTACCGCAGAGCAAAAACAAAATTACATAAAAATATCAATTGTAAAATTACTCAAATCCATTAGCTTAATTAGCATCATTAATCAAGGCAAAACATTTGATACGTCATGTACTTCCACAAGAGATAAATGAGCCTTTGATGGAAGCCCAGCAGGTTGCCCTGCTCTTGGATGTGCCAGTGGCTGCCTGGACGTGGAGGTGAGGCTCAGCAGGCGAGGGGCACGCTGGCAGCTCGGAGCAAACACCATCCTCTGAGCGTGGTTCCAGCTCAGTGAGGGGCTGGCAGCATACTGGGCCAAACCTGGCCAGGGTTTCAGATTGTCAGGCCCATCTGCAAGATTGTAAAACTGCCTAATGGGCTGCACTCAGGCAGTATCGTCCCCTGGTCTTGACTGGTTTTGAGACAAGGTTAGCAGGGAAACAGCAAGGATATCAGTAATTCGTGTAGCAATTACAATAACAAACCCAAAGCCTGTGCTACATTGTTTTACTTGAGGAAGGAAGGTTCACCGAGCTCCTGCTTTTGTTTCCTAGGGCGATCTCTGGCGAGAGCAATATTTCTCAATCTGTAAACCCTTCCAAGGAGAAACACTAGAGAGATCTTGATAGCATGCAACAGCACGTCTGCAGAGTCCCAAGATCATATCTGTCTTGGAGGGCACTCTAGGCTCTCATCTTTCCTTTTCTCTCTGGGATCACACTGTTGTGGTCAGTCAGGTCTCCTGTGTGCAGCCCAGGGCGTTGGTGATTGCTGAATGACTTCCTTCCCTTTGCATCAGCACTCGGTTGTTGCCCATTCCCTCTCCCCGTGCCAGGGCACATAATTGAATCTTCTCTCCTGCTCCTTGTAACAAGACCCAGCTACAAAAGCTAAATGCTTTATTCCCAAGAAAAGCCTCAGAGATAAGATTCACCAGCTGTGGCAGCATGGTGCAGGTCTCCCTAAGAGAAATAAATGTGCCTTCACTCCACCACTATCTTTCCAGCACTTTATCTGCAATGAGCCCAAACACAGTTCTCAGCTATCTGTATTGCTAAATATAATAAAGGAGAAGTCAGCACTTTCTGAGGAATACACTTCCATAAAAAACAGTTTGATGGCATTTTTCTGCATTAAACACATTATTCAAGGGCTTTTCTCCCTTCCAATATCCAGTTTCTGCTGGGTGTACATGAGGTTGAAGCTTCCTTCCACATATCAGACATCCGGACTGTCACTGAACTGCAGAAACCTTGGTCCAGTTTTGCACCTGGAGTTGGATTTATTAATCCTATTTAAGGATACCTGGACAGTAATTGCCAGAATAGTGATGGGGAAATGATGAACTGATTGAGAGCACTTCTGGCTCTTTGATGGTTGCCTTTTTGTTTTCCTGAGCAGCAGAGGATCAGATGGGCCTGGCTGGAACCAGCAAGGAAAGTCAGACTGGAGAAATGCAGGGGTTTTAAAGAACTCTGCTGCAGACTTGCAAGCTAAAGACACAGGCACAGCCTGTCATCACAAGAAGAGCTTTTCTGACCACCTCTGTCTCCTTCCCAAGGCTCAAAGGAGATGCAGCTTCTCTCCCTTGCTTGCTCTGAGCAGCATTCAGAGACAGATGAGTTTTGGGCTCTGCTTTGCACCTTGATGTAAACACTGTGATGACAAAGTAATCAAAAATGGATATACTTGACTGTAAGCCTTAATTAACTATTAATTAAATTTTACTAACCCGCTAGTAAAACTGATTATAGCAAGCAGTGACTAAAAGGCTGCAGTCAAAGCAGTTAATGTATCACTCATTTTTATGTGGAAAGAAGGCTCATCGTTTTCCTGAGATGGCCAATACATAAGGATCCCTCCTTGCTAAATCAGTCTGGTCGTTTTCCTACATGTCACTGATAAGGAAGTATTTACGAATTTATTCCTAAATTCAAAGTATACTTCAGGCCTTAATTTACTGTCGTAATTATATCACTGGCTCAATTAGTCCCCAATAAAAACGTTATGCTATTGTATCAAAGAAATGTAGTACCTTTGAAGTAAATGGATTCACTTGCAGAGTAAGAAATCTTCCTTTTTATTGTGTTTTCTCATCTGCTACTTACAGCCACCCTTGTCTTAAATTGCCCTTTTTATTCCACTCCTTGCGAGCGCAGTTCGTGCCTGAGCTCCGGATGCTCGTGTGGAGTGAAATACTCCTCTTAGCCTTGGGGCTGCATCGGGAAGCTTGGTGGTAACTTTTTCTCGTTAGAGCCTTGCCAGCCTCATTTGCATGCTGATTTACATGCACTGCCTCCAATGTTTGCTCTGCCACACAAAGGCTACAGGGTCTGTGGGGTTTTTTCTCCACTTCCCTGCTTTGTTTCCTTCTTGGCAGTGATGGGGCAGTGTTAGGAGCTGCAAGGAAACGTGTCTGTACCTTCTGTCCTATGGATTTTCTNGTTTCCTTCTTGGCAGTGATGGGGCAGTGTTAGGAGCTGCAAGGAAACGTGTCTGTACCTTCTGTCCTATGGATTTTCTCCTATTGCATCTGACAAGCCCTGGCAGTGCTCTCCACCTCACTCTACCTACCCCAAACCAGCTAAGACTGACACAAGCACAGAGTCCCGTGTGTCCCTGCAGAGAAATCACTGCAGAACCTCTGGCTGACCCATCCACCGTGTTTGGGGACAACGTGGAGCTGCAACGGATGCAAAGTCCTTGTCTCAGAGAGTTCACCCTCCAGACAGGGCAGGAAAAATGGTGAAATTGGACAAAGAGTGTGTCAGAGGGATGAGGTAATAGCACAGCAAGGAGAATTTGGCAGGAAATCTATGCCCTGGCTAGACAGCACAGGACACTGATCCGTCTAAGAAATGGGAACGCGCTGCCGTGAGCAGGGTTCTTGTGGACATGGAGCTCTTTCAGACATCATTTGGCATCACTGCCTGTCCTCACTTCAGCGAGTCTCTGGAGGCCTCTGGGTTTGATTTTCAGACTCAGGGACTAAAGAACCATCCAACTGTTCATCCAAAACATTGCTCAATGTATTTTTGATTGACTTCTGAATGCGTGATAACAAGATCACCTCCGGAGAAGAACTGGGCTTAAAACCAATGGTAAAATCACACATTTTCTGAGAACCTTCTACCAATCCAGAGCTCTGAACTGGGTGACCTTGGAAGGGCACGTCCCTCAGCAGTCATCAGCCTGAGATTTGCTACCTTCCACTCGCAGTATAAAGAAAAGTTTTGCAATGAGCCCATTAAAAGATGATTCTCCCCCACAGAACAATTTCTGAATTCTGGCCAGTGCTGGTTGCACAGCCCCAAAATGTGACAAAGACCAAATTGTGTGTTATCTGCATTTCCTCTCTAGCAAAAGCCTCTGCCTGTGGTTCAATGTGTTTCAGCTGCCAATGTTGGTGTCTCCAGTTTCTCCCAGCCCTGGGCAGGGAATGCCATGGGAATACCAAGTCACACACCAAACTCAAATTCCTCATTCTCCCCACAGAGTCAATCCAGTCCCATTCCCAGGCTGGGCTGGGTGTCTATTCTATCTGTCCCTGGAGCTGACGTGCCAGTGGGTATGGTAGGTCTGTTCTCCCAGTCAGGTTGGTGACCTTCAGCCAACTTCTGCTGTTCAACAAAAAGTCACCCCTGAACTCCTGTAGAAAACAACCCCAAGTATCCCAGCTTATCCCCAAGAAGATCCATGAGAAATGGTCCCCAGGTTTGTCCCCTGGCAGTGAAGCTGTAATGAGGGAATATCCCCGTGTCCAAGTGCACTGTATGTGAGATTAATACTTCCTTTATTGTATTTATCAAAACCAACATATTTGGCATTAAACATTAAAACCTCTAAATATTTTAAAGCCAGAGGACATTCTTCATCTCCTTTTCATATCTTTATGGTAGATGAAATTACTGCAGCCTGCCATTTTCCCTCGCCTCACACAAAAAAATGCTAAAAAACCAAAGTAAAAATAAAGTGAAATATATTTGCAGATACTGTTTTCTTAATGTCTGACTTATTTATTTTAGCTGACAGTCTCTGTGCCCAGGTACATGGCTGCTCTTTCTGTGCTACCTGTATTTATCCAGGTGGCTTTGTGCCTATTAAAAAGGGGAATGGAGCAAAATTAATGTATCCTTTACAGCAGGAGAGCTGAATTTATTGGTCTCACCACAGAAATTAATTTGGCACTCCCAGCTCCCCCTTGCTGGACAATAAAGACACAAAATGAAACTGCCACACAAAGTTTTGACAAAATTCACAGTCATATTAAAAAAAAAAAAAAGCTATGGGTAATTTACCACCAAATCTGAGTCAGCCTTTTATGCCAGTGATGCACCAGTGACACCATGAAGGGAATTTCTACCCAGTGACAAAAAAACCTACCTGGGGGCTATATACAAGTGCAGGATGGAAAAAAACCATATTTATCTTAATTTTTTTCAGACTGAAGAATAAATCTGGGTAATAAAGCAGACTGTGGTGCTTGAGGAAGGCAGTATCCATTGGCCTCATGCACTCACTGGTGTGTGACCAGGGTGGTGGTGGATGTGTGAGGCCAAAGGATGCTGCACATGGAGGTCCAGCTGTGGTGGAAAACAGCTCAGAGGAAGCAGAGGTTGTTCTGCCTCTCATCTGGTCCCACACCAGGAAGAATCAAGCCAGCACATCCTCTGGATCAATACATAATTTACATGTCAGTCCCCATCTCTATCTCCGCTCCCTCGTTTTAATGTTTCCTAAATATAAAAATCAAATATCTACTGAAAAAAAAAAAAAGAAAAAAAAAGAAAAACCCAAACCAACAGAACAAACAACTTTTTTGTATTGAGGTTGATTGGGCAGTGGGTGGTGAAAGATTTATCCCGGCAGTAAAGCTGGAAAATGGCTATAAACCTCAGCAGAGTGTCTGTGTGCCGGGTCTGAGGGAGGCTAATTGTTTGTTTGTTCTTCGTGTTTATGGTTTATCTGCAGCTCAGCTGACAGGAAACCTAAACCTGAAGGAAGCAGCACATCAATCGCCATTATCTGCCTCCTGTGCACACACTCCAGGCAGAGCCTGGCAAAGGGGCAGCTGCACACCCAACCCATCCCGGGGCATGCCGTGCTCTGGGATGCACCAGGGATGCAGGGGAAGGAGGGAGGGAAGAGCATGGACTCAGCAGCATTGAGTTCACCTCCCTCCTGAGCCCACTGCCATGGTGAGGATATGGGTGCTGGTTGCACAAGAAAAAAGGCACTGGGATTTTTCCTGCAGTACTACCCCCCAAAGAGAGAGGATTGTTTAAAAGCGGTGTGCGAGTGCCACCAGCTTTGAAATTCCCTTGGGATTTCACTTCAGTGATTTCCTTTACCCAGAAGGTGCTTGGGTGGTGGAGTGAGTTTCATAATTCAGTGGGTTTAGAGCATGACAAGCATTAGTGCAGTCAGAGCAGCTCTGATTGCTCTCCTTGTCACCTCCCAGCCTTGATGGGATCTGTGGTGTCTCTGTCAGGATGTTTTGTACAGGTGTGACACACAAACCCACCTTGGTGAAACCAGCCCAAGCCACCTCTGTGGGGCTTCAGCCCCTCCAAGGCATGAACATCCTGCTAGAAGGAGCACGAACTCCCTTGCCCTGCCCTGTCTGCAGGCACCGAGGATGGAAGCAGGACGGGGCTAAAGGAGCTAACCCTGGGGAAGCATGGCACATAAGCCTGTCCTAAAACGGTCCAGAGCACAGTTGCATCTTCTGAGCAGGTTTATATCCCTGCCAGAAACGCACATCCCCCAAAACACCAGCCCCACACCGTGTTGCACTGGCCCTGTGCCTCTTGCACTGCTGCAGAGATGCTCCCTCAGGCTGGGACACCCACGCTCCCTGCCAGGGCCCTTGGGCAGTGAGGATAGAGAAGTTTTCCTGCACCATAAACTTCTCTTTAGAAATAGTTCTCTGCCTCAGTTTCCCTATTTCTTCCTTTCCTTCTCACACTGCGTCACTGCCAACATGGCTGCAAATGCTCTGAGTGGGGGCAGGATCCTGCAGCGGGGATGTGCAGTGCCCCACGCACCCGAGACCCAGAGACATTGTAATAATAATTATTGATTTTCCAGTTCCCTTCCTGTTTCATAGAGTGTTTTGCTGGAAATGATATAAATAGCTGTCTCTGTCCCTATCCCAGGGCACGATACAGCAATGTATTTTTTTCACAGTCCAAGGAAATAAAATGCAAAGTTCATTTCACAACGATTTAAAAGTTATATTAAGGTGCAGGGTTGGATGAAGCTGGAGCAACGTGCCTGTAACTAGATAACTCCAGAGCTGGAGTGACCGCTGGGGTAAGTCACAGCTGTTACATTTGATTTATCCCAGCTCAGGGGCTCCAACCCTGCACCCCAGGTTTTGGTTTACAGTAACTCTGTGCTCACCATCCTGCAGCAGAACCCACCCCAGTAACACACCCAGGGAGATGCAGCTGCTCTGCAGCCACTCCTGGTCCAAAAAGTGCTCTTTGGGGAGAGCAGTTCCATGCAGGAATGCACTCACTGTATCTGTGCTAAATATAGCAACAGAGCATGCAGGGAGTGTGGTCCCTCGCCCCTGAGAATTGCAGGAGAGATTATTCATTTTCAGTCTGTTGTACCTTCACACTGGCAGGAATTACTTTAGCCAAGGGGATTTAATAAATTATCTGTTCATAAACAACTGATCATTTTTCCAGCCCCACTGCTGCTCACATCCCAAATTTCTAGAGGAAAAAGGGATGAGAGCCCAAGCACAAGCAGTGCCTACAAGCCCGGAGAGCCAGGCATTGGCACAACCTTGCTCATTATACTTCCAAGGTATTAAAAAGTCTGAGTGCGATAAGGAAAAAGGAGGCTGTAAAACTTCATCCTTACCTTCCAGATAGTGGAACTGATCTTGCTTTTATTTATGCTGGTGTAAAGCAAAAGTAATTCCATCAGTGCTGCTGGTGCAGAACCCGAGCAGGTGATCTCAGAAGCGTGCCCGGACTCTCGGCTGGGGTTTTCTACTTTTAAATCTATTAATTTGACAAAGATTTTCTTGAGCTGCTGGAACTGCAGATCCAGCCTGCAGGGCTCAGAGTGAAGGGGGGTGAGAATGAAGCCACGTGTGCATCTTTTCTGCATCTTTTATCATCTCCACTTGCATTGTTCTGTTTGATATGATTTTAAAGACAGCTGAGCAGGTTTTCTAGGTGGGAAATACAGATGGAGTGGACATGCACAGCCCCAGCATCCTACATGGGAACACGGGTATGTGCTGGGAGTTACCCTGCCGGCAGTGGATAAGGGTCTGGGGGCAACCAGAGCTAAATATGCCCAGATAAATGCATGTTCCCTGCTTGTGGACTTATTCTCCTCTCACACTTTTTCCCCCCGGGGGACAAGAGGAAAACGAGTCCAGATTTGCATGTGCACAAAGGGAAACAAAATCATGTCCTTAACTCAATGCAGGCAATCCTAATTATTAGTCACTGTTGTTACGTTAATTATTATTACTGCTGCACAAAAGGACTGTAAATAGATAACATCACCTTTTCTTTTGCACCATGTAGTGGCCTTTTTTTTTTTCCCCCGGCATTTTTCCTTGATGGTACCAATTAAGAAACCACAAGACAAATGTTGGGGAATCAGCTTGCGGGAGGTAATTTCCTTGCCAGCGAGGACGCAGCGCAGAGCCCGCAGCCTGCTGCTCTGCAGGTACCGCACGCTGCAGTGCTGACAGCAGTAAAAACTTGTCTCTGACAGTAAACTAAGCATGTATGACCCGGAAGACATAGAGAGCAGATAAGGGCAGGAACACAGACTCCATTTAGTGCTATTAAAATGGTTAAGTAGACTTACGATCAGAGATGCCAGGCTGAAATTGGAGACGCTCGGAAAGTGAGGAGTGGCAGATGCATGGCCGGCAAGTCAGCCTGCAACTTGGGTTCCTGCAGCACAGGCGACTTGCACCGTGTTTCCAAGCTAGGAAATTTTAAAATATAAGAACGTTTCACTAGGAGAAAGTGTTTTTTGCAAAGCAGCATTTCTGGGAATCTTAACCAGGAGAGAGAAGCAGTTTCAGCATCACTTTGTGGGACTGTGACAGGCATTGCAGTGAGTGAAAAGGGGTTTTTTATTTAGATACACAGAGACACTCGCAGGTACAAACCCACACCCTGCAGCACCATTGGCCAGGACGGGCTACCCAGAATTTTAAACAATTCAGTTTGGATCTGTGTTGTCTGGGGAGGTCTGCAGTGAGCCGGGACTCAGTCCTCAGCCCTGGTGCCAGGACACAGCTGTGACCCTTGTGACACCAGCGATGCTTGGGACAGTCCGTGACTCTTCCCCCCACTCTCTCCAGTGCCACAGAGCTGTGCTGCCCTCCCGGGACCATCAGGGCAAGGACCACTGAGTCCAGCATGCGAGCACAGCCATAACTGTGCTGCAAAACCCACGCGTGTGGTGCTTGAGAGAACAAACACCTCTTGTTTTATTACCATTTATGTGACAAATTGATTTATGGTCGATAGTGACAGAAAGAGCCTGACACAGAAAAAATATTTCTTTTAATCAAGGAATGATCGCCATAAAGAATGTGCTATATCAGTCAAATCTATCCAGCTGCAAATACCCTATATGGCAGCATTAAGAAGATGTATTTATTATAAACAACTTTTTAAGGCAGCTGAGGCTTGGAGGATTTTGACACAGGAAAGGATGAGAAGTATCATAATTCCATATGTGTCCAAGCATTGTGGGCTTCTTAATGAAATTTCCAGGGTTTGTGGGAGCTCTTGATAAACGCCCGTTACAGCTGTCAGGAGTAGTACAAGTCCTGAAATATTTATTATTGCTTGTTTTCTGCCCACATCCGTCTTGCTTCCCTTGTGCTCCATAACGCTGAGGTTCCCTGACACTCATCACCCAGCCACTGTGTCCCCATCTGATGCTTTCTGTCCCTTCTGTTCTCAGCCTTCCTTCTTTCCAGGAAACTCCAAGGTGCTTTGAGAAGGAACCTCATATCCCACAACTCAGCAGCCTCCTCTCCTTGTTCCTTGGGTCTTCGGTGCCATTTTCCCATCCCTTTCCTCTGTCATTTCCATCCCACTCTGTGGATGCCTAGAACCCCACACTGCTCCATCAGGACAGCAACAAGACAGGAAAAAATGAAGGAATAACATTCTTCAAAGGGTAACCCAGCGGGTGGATTTTCACGCCTCCACCAGCATCTCCCTTCCTACTCCTCCCATCCACGGGAGTGTGTTCCCTGCCTGCCATCCCTTCCCCTCCATCCTATTACAAACACAGCAGTCGATCATTTGTTTCCTGTCCTTGAGGCATTGCCAGTGTGTGACCTGCCGAGCTGGCTCCAATTCTTCACTCTCTTCCTCGTGGCTGGTTGTTTCCCCCTCTGTGTGCAGCAGCAAACACACGTCGTCCACGGCTTTGCTCCATGTCTTTTATCTTCCACTCTGTCTTCTGAAGGTGTGTTCACTTTTAAAAATTCACATTTATGCTGGTTTTGAAGATGGTCTCTAGAAAAAAAGATGGGGTTAGTTTATGTCGGGGAGGTTTGTTCAGTAAAAGTGCAGAAGTAAATGAAGTCACCAGGTAACAGCAAGAATCCAAACTGAGGTAGGCAAAGAGGAGCAGGTAAAGTGCTTCCTGCTTGGAAAATTTGATCCAAGAAGTTCTTTTTAATCTTTCACCCCTTCTAATTTTGGGGAACTTGTCCGAAACAAAAAATATCCCAATTCATGAGAACAATTCACATGCATAAAAGAAGTTGAAAGGCTGCTGTTTCCTCATTTACAGTGTTTCTTTTTTTGTCCTCTCCTTGTTTTATATTGAAAACAGTGGGGGTGATAAATAAGCAAGACAAAAGAAAAAGAAAACTGCTTTAGTCTTTTTTTTTGCTTTTTTCAGAAGTTTTTTTAAGAATTTTGGCTCAGTGTGTTCCTGTTGGTGTATTTTCCCTGTGCCCAGCAGAATTACTGCTACCTCCCTGAAAAGCAAAGCAGGAATGGCCCCAGGAGGGAGGAGAGGTGACTCTCCCCAGATATTATCTGGCAAAGGCAGTAGCTGTTTTGGGGATAAACAATGACGAATTGGCTCCAGCTCCTTGCCAGAGCATTAGATAAGCAGTGTAGGACTGTACAAATCAGCCCTGCCAGTTCCTGGTTGCATTTGTGCCCCTTCACCTCCTAAATTTGCCGGTGCCCGAGGTGCCCTTTGCTGGCTGCTTGGGTATGGATGGTGTTGGCTTAAAATGGAGGGAGTCAAAGGCAGACAAATGGGGAGGAGAACACGGCACCGGGCTGGGCTCTGATCCTCCCCTCCAGCCTCCGGACCTGGTTCTGCAGTGTCTGTGTGTCCTTCGTTTTCTGCAACCTGCACTCAGCCCTGCATTGCAGCAGCAGAGGAGTCCCCTCTCTGCGCGGCTCCCGGAGCTCAGCGGGGGCTGCACCAACCTGCAGCTCGCTCTGAGCTGGGGGGAAAGGGCAGGGAAACGTCCCGGGGCCCCCAGAGCTTCATGTCTCCAGCAGAGGTTTCCCCAGCCCAGCTCTGGAGGCTGTGCAAGGGCATAGGGAAGCCCCTGTGTACCAGAGTGACCTCCTCAAGTAAAGAAACCCATAATTTCTACTAGTCCTGGAGTGAGACGGTCTCTGACAGTGCTTTAGGATATAGACATATATTTATAGATAGACATATATTTATTTAGGATCATTTCTGTGTGCTGCAAAGCTCCTCTGGACAGATAAAGAGATCCTCATCCAGCAGAGTCATTCCAGCAATGAGATCCTGGGCTGACGGGATTAAAACCTGTCATCCCAGATTTGGGGGGGTTTTCTTTCCAATGTCCTTCTTCCACACATGCACCCCCTGAGTGGAGGAGGGAAACCAGCACAGTCAAACCTTTGGAACAGCCTCTCCGTTGTGGCTCGAAGTAGAAAACGTTGGGTGCCAAATTTTTTACTGCAGTGTAGATTAAAATGCCTGGACTAAGATGATAGACACATTGCATGGAGATCAGCACAGCCTCCTGCCTGGTCAGAGACATATCAGAATAGAGAGCAAACGATTCCTGAAGGCACTGTCTGATTGAGAGAAAGGAAAGTAAAATAAACCACAGCCAAAGGGGATCAGGACTCTGGTGCCGAGGCCACTCAAAGCCTTTGGGTGGTTTGAAGGGGCTGGAGGAGGTTTGTGGCTCCCAAGCATGAATCCTGCCCATGCAGACACGCTGCAGGTACTTGTCTCTCCCAGTGTGATTACACTCCAAAAAGTGACTTGCCATTACTACCCTTGCGGGATTCTGGGCTTATAGGCTCTAGTTAATTTTCCAGATTAAGAAAAAACCTCATGAAAAACATGAAGGGGTTTTGTTTCTTTCTTTTGTTTGTGATTTTTTTTTTTTCGCTTGGTTGTTTCCTGACTGGAAGCTCAGTAGAGTCACCCCAGGCTCTGGGGATGAAGAGGACCCATAACTCTTCCCATCAGTGGGACAGAGCGATGGGAAGGGATGCAGCTCCTACCCTGAAATCACTGCTGGGTGGTTACACCCTGCTAACAGGGGCAAAAGGTAATAAGAAATATATTTTATCCCTAAAGTCAGCAGATCTGAGGATGAACACGCAGATCTGTAGGAAGCTGACAGTTCCGAGGGCACCTTTGATGTCTGACCACACTTTAACCTGATTGGGTTCAACAGCAGGACGTGGCAGGGACCAGCTCTTTTGTGGGCACAAACCTGCATTAACACTTTCCCAGAGTAAACAAGTACCTGCTCAGCAAGGAAAAAGCCTTTCCTCCAGACAGAAGAGGAGTTAACGAGGATTTCCAGGGTTTGTGCATAAGTGTATCACAGTGTTGGGGCTGATTGGGTCATTTCTTTGATTAGATAGTTCAGGGATGATGCTCAACTGCCCTAAACCAGAAGGATTTTCTATGGCCTTGCTTCAGGTCCTCGAGCCCTGTACGATCCCTGCAGCTCCCAGGTCCACTGAACCCCTGAGCTGATCTGAGAGCAGGAGCTGTCCCCACCAGTGCTCTGGACAGCAACTCACCATCCCTTAATCCCTGTTTCCACCCTGGACATGGTTTCTGCCTGGCACTTTTGGGAACAAAGTCCCATCTTGCAGCATTGCACACGCGTGGAATTCACGAAACTGGAGCAAGGAATTTACCAGGAGCCCTTTTCAGCCACGCTGCATGCACTCGTGTATTTTTTCATGTTTGCATACAGTGTGCTCTCTGCTGACAAATAAATGTATTTATTAATTCACACCTGGCTTGGTCCCTGCTCTGTGCTGCCAGGCCCAGCCATGTGGGTCAGCAGCAGGGATCAGTTTTTAGCATTATTTCCCCCAGTTGTGTGGCTACAGAGGCTGCAGCCTCACGCTCCCAGTGAACTGTAAAACCAATTTTAAAAAGACATTTCAGGAATTAATGCAATGCCCACTGCAATCACACGTTGGGCTGCTGAGGAGGCATATTCCAGCCTGGAATTTGTTACCTGGCCAGACCATTCGTCACTGCACAAGAAGAGAAAACTTCCCCACCTTGTAGCCCCTCTGTGCAAGGACAAGGTAGAAATACAGACAGGCTGGGATGAGGTTTTAATCCTGCTCCCACTTCTCTGGAGTCAGTACCATGCTGTGCTCTAGGTTTGCAGGTAAAAGGGTTTTTAACAATTTCTTTAGCAATAATCAGACCTTTGGTACCACCTCACTCTCCCAGCGTGGCTCATCCGTGGGAGAGCACAAAGTGTTTCACAACGTGTGTGAATAATTCAGCTGTTGCATGAGGAAACTGAGGCAGGGAGAAGCTGCCAGGGCGCTGGGATGGGGCCCAGGGCTGTGTCCCCTATGGGAGCTGTGCTGCAGAGCAGCCAGCTCGGCACCGCTCGGCTCCGGGGTGCCGCTGGCAGGAGCATCCCAGCTCCCAGGAGCCAGCTTTCAGAGGCCATTAGGTGCCTAATGATGCAGGCAGACACCTGGTGGCATTTGCACTGGGAATGAGGTGCTTTACATGCCTCGACACCTCTGAAAATCCCACTAGGCACCTACCTGCAGCTGTAAGCGGCTGCAAAAGCCAGAGTATTTTCAAACTGCTGCCTGGGAGGCTGCCCTGGGCTGTACAAAAGGCTGTTTTGGCTGCAGACGTGGGTCTTCAGCAGGGGAGGGAAGGTCTGGAAGGCACCACGTGTCAACCAGTCCCTCACAAGAAACACCCATCGCCCCAGGCTTCCCCCTGGCCACCACCCACGGGGTCCCCAAGCTCGGCTGCTGCACACGGAGCTGTCACCACATCTCACCCACTCCTCCAACATTGCCTTTGGGTGAGTTTAATAGTTTTTGAAGAAGAGTTTAGCACAGTCTCCATCCCTTTTGCACAATCACTCCACACCTGTGCCCATATCTGCTTATACTTCTTGTACCTCCAGGCACAAGGCCCGCTTCACTTGCCAGGGCAGAGGAAGGCAGTGGCCCCTGAGGATGAGAGGGTGAAGGGCTGAGCCAGCTGGATGCCATGTCTGGGCATCCTTCATGTGCCCGTGAACATCTCGTTGGGTTTACAAACACTGTGGGCAGCAATTTTGCCACAGGCTCTCAGGAGACCTCGACTGGAGTATTTGGATAACAAATACTTGCGGCTTGGGGGATCAAATGGCTCAGGAATGGGATGTGTAGGGGAGTTCCATAAATGCTCTGATGCACCCATATTCCAGCAACAAGAAAACCTGGATCCCTCACCCCGGCTTTGAAAAGGTTCTTACAGCTCTGCACCTGCTCTGAGCCCCCCTCGGACCTCAGCCCAAACCTGCCTTGCTGGACCTCCCCCAGCCTTGTCAAGCTGGAAAGCAAATGATCCAGTAATTTATTCTTAGAACCAATATTCCTAGAAGACTCCCTTAATAAGGAATTTATTTCCATGCTATTTGGCAAAAAGCAGAAGTCAACGCCTCCTGGTACATGGTTAAATTTCCAAGTTCGTGGAAAACAGGCAGAGAAAACAAACGGTTTCAGTAGCTGTAAAATAATCTACAAGGCAGAGCGTGCCTCCTCATACTCTTGCAGAAAGTTTTATTCAGCTCAGGCTTTCTGTATGATCCAGTGATGAATGAAATACCTGGGAAGAGCACAAAGTAACATTATTTATGGAGAGTAGTTAAAGAGCAACCCCTTTCTTAGCATGCAGTTTTGGGAACAGCAGAATTTCGAGATTTAAATTACATTCCTCTCACCTAATTGCAATTCATCCCAAACTTAAAAACAGGTCTAGTGCAGAAGTGGTGTTCTCTTGGTCCTCCCAATGTTCCTCATGTCTTTCAGACATCCATTCCTTGGTAAAGACTGGAAGACCATGAAGTTGTCCTCTCCACTGCACACATTTCCTCATCAGTGAGCCCTAATGATCCATAAAGTCACCCCCCACCATCACCTGGGACATTTAAAATTAAACTGAATGAAGAACTGGCCTTTATCACAACTCAGTAATTTGGTAAACCCGAATTTTGATCCTTGCAAAAAACCGCCACAGTTCCACAGATAAACTGACCCAGCACTGCAAGGATCCTGTGCTCAGGGTGGGCACCTGCCTTTTAAAATTGCTCCTCCTGCCTCCAAATTCATTAAGTCCTTTGCAAACACGCTAAAAGCTTGAGCTGAAGGGTGCCAGCTGACTTTGGCGGGACGTGTCTTGGCACCTCTCTGAATCAGGGCCCCCACTTGGAAGGGCTTTATTTAGAAAATCATAAAACCATAGAATATTTTGGGTTGGAGAGGTCCTTTAAAGGACACATAATCCAATCCCCCTGCAATGAGCAGGAAGACCTTCCCCACGCTTCAAGCTTGCTGAGCCTGGGATGAAAACCCTTTTCTTTTTTGTTTTGGTTTTTTTTTTTTTGAAATGGTTTGTTTGCTAGTAAATTCACAGTACGGCTGAGGTAGCACATTTGTGTTGTTAGGTACAAAGATAATGGAGGATTAAAATGCTGACAAGTGTGTAGAGAGTAAAATGATTTGGTTACCTCTTAGCGATGCAGCAGCAGCTGGAGTGAGCCCTGCATCTGTGGCTGCTTCCAGGCAATTACTGCTTCCCTCCCAGCGCTCCTGACAAATGCTGCTGCTCTCCTGCTTTGAACTGTCAAACGCAAAAGTTGCCATGAGAAGTGGTTTCCCTTCTTTGGCCTTTCTTTTAGCTTTGCTGTGATCCGTTTGGAGTATTTCCACAGGGAAAAATCCGAGCATTTTTGTGGTGGAAATTCCCCAGGCAGGAGGGTGAGACGAGCCTCGGCACTCGGTGTCTTTGTGAACTTCACAGGTTTGCTCAGAAAACACACCAAAGTGACTTTAATACTATCTTTAATTCGATTGTAGCAATATCTCCAATTCCAGAGCGCGGCTTTCCCCGTATTCCCTGTGGCTGTGCCAAGAGCCCATTACCCGGGTGAATGAACTCCCCTTTGGGCCAACCATGGCCTTCCTTCTGCCACCTCCAACTCTTGTAAAAACAAACACGGGCTCCCTAAGTGCAATTAGCATCCAAGGAATGCCGAGAGAGGGAGATTAATCATTCATAAACTAAACAAATACTGTTCTGATCCCATTAGCCAAGAGACAGCGTCTCCTGTTAATTTACTTCTGTTTGAGGTGTATCTATTAACCCCTTTTAATCAGCTATTATTCTAGTTAAACTCTTAACTGGGCTTGGTTATCGGAGGATGGGACCCTTCTGACATGAGATCAAATTAAGATTATGGAAAACTTGTCAGGAATGAAGATACTTGCATTCATAATTAAGTTATAACCCAATTTAAAAAAATGAGGTGTGCTTCTGAGGAGGCCCCCGCAGCACTGCTTCTCCCGAGCACCCTCTTCCCTCCACGGAGGTCTCTCTGCTGAATTTTGTCAGCCTAAACTCAAGCAGACAGGTGTCACCATTGTCTGCCTTGATGTGCTCACCCCCTGACACGTGCAGCTCTTCTCTGTGGCTCCCTTTGTACCTACGACAGAGCTGAAAATTTAATTTTTTTTTAAAAAATGTCGGAGAGGCACCTGAAGTTAATACATTTACCGGTTTGCAGCCGTCCACCTAAAGTCAATTCCTGGCAGTGGATCCGTGTGTCCCGGCAGCGGGAATGTCTGTGGTGGGATGGGCTCTCCCAGTCTCCTCATTTAGGGAGCAGGCTGTCGAGGGAAAAATTAATATTTTAAACTACTGGTAGCAGTGTATTAGACCTCCAGGTTTCTGAGGTCACCCTCAGGGAGCAGCTTCCTTCTGCCCACACCCATGAGCAGGAGCAGTTGGGACTGGGAGGAGAAGTGTGCTGCTGGCATCCCGTGGGATGCCACCCGTTTGTGGCATTGCTTGTGGGTCAGGTGGAGCAGCCAGGCTGGGCAGGGTGGCAGGAGATGCTGCCCTGCTTTGGGATCATCGTGCTGTGTTTAATGCCATAAGGGAATGCTAGAGGAGCCAGGGTCCCAGCCTGGGAGCAGGGAGTGGCCGGGCGCTGGTGCTGCTCCAGTTACTCAGCCTGAAAGTGAGCGGTGAGAGGAGAAGGCTGTGTCCTGTGTCTCCAAAGCCATTGCTCTCCCAGCACCAAATTTTCCACTTTTTGGGTGACTGGCACTGCCAAAGCAGAGCTGGCTTTGCCTCAGTGGGCAGCCCCATAGGGGCTGGGGCTGAACCCTGGGAAAAGGCAGCCCGGCATCCACAGAGGCAGAGCTGATGCTCTGGAAATAAGAATTTTGATTAAATTGCTCAGTTTCTATTTTAAGAACCAGAACAGCTCAAATGGATTTCATTTCCTCCAGCTGAGAACAGAATTTTAAGAAAAATTTGCAATTTAAGCCTGAAAATCTTAGAGCCAATTACATCCATTTCCACACTGGGGATCACTTCCATGACAACTCACGAAATCAACCAAATAAAGGAAAAGGAGGAAAGTCTCACCTGAGCTGCCCAGCTCCCAATTAGCAAAAAGTAAATAACTCTTATTTTCTCTCTCTTGCTTCCTGGGCTGTGATGGCTGATGAGAGTGGTGAGATGAGAGCCCTCCCTTCCTGCTTCAGTGCATAAATACTGCATCTTCAGGGATTCGCTCCGGTTAATTTAGGAGCTGCTTGAACTTTGCTTAAAGGCGCCTGCGTGTTACTATCCCTCGGAGTCGCCCGATGTATTTGTCATAGCTGAACCTGCAGTTCATTAGAGGTACAAAGTCAGCTAATTACTCCCAGAAAATGTAGTATAATTTTATGAATTATGCATAAAATATTAACTACTTGTGAAGTTCACGGATTTATGTGTAGGGGCTGCAGGGCAAATGCTTCCTCGCTTGAGGGCTATATACAAACTGGGAACAAATAATGCACATATTTACTCTGGTGTTACAGGCAGGGTGGCAGCACACCGAAGAGTGCCATGGAAATGCGGGGTCCCCTCCAGTGCTCAGCTCATGGAAGGGGCTGCCAGGCTCAGCACTTCTCCAGGCTGGAGTTCACAGTGAAGTCCCCACTGATGGAGCCTCACACTCCAAGCCAAACTGATTTGGGAAGGTCTGTGCTGAGTTGCATGGATATTGGCCAAAATACTGTCTTTTCCAGGCAGAGAGGTTCTGGTGTGCTGGATCTGAAGGTATTCATCCTTCTGTCAGGCTGGATGCACTGGTAGGACAAACCCTCGGCACTCAGCGCAGGGGAAGCCCTCCTCTCCCACAAACACAGCAGCAGGACCTGATCCAGGATTTGATCCATGGACATTCACTTCAAAGTTGCAGATCAGCAGCAGCAGTCCTCCTCTGACAGATACTCATTCCAGAGTTCACCAGCATGCTTTGGAGACATAAAAATCAATAGAAGAGAGGGAACAATAAAGTTTCATTGTTCAGTAATGAGGTAGACGGCATCTATCACAAACTCCCAAAGTGCTGCTCACTGCAGGATTCTCCTCCACCGTCTCCTCCTGGCTGGAGATAAAGAGCCTCCAGTGCTGGAGCTGAACCTCAGCTAAACAGAGATAGGCTTAGCTGGGAGAAAAAGGAATTCTGGAAGCTGAGCATCCCTCCATGGCCAGACTTCACTGCTTCATCCTCTTGTGTGCAATATCATAGCAGCATCCTCATAGTTTCAACTGAAGAAGGTCTTGAGATGGTTGCTGAGCTCCAAATCTTGACCTCCAAAGGGTTCAGGAGTTCCTGCAATTGTTTAGTTTATTCCCAGCAGGAGGGTGTCCCCATCAGCATTGCTGAGGGCCACGCAGCAGTCGGGCTCTGCGCACACCCTGTGCCCAGGCAGCGGCAGGGGTGGGAAGCTGTGGCTGCCTGGACGGAAGGGAGGATGCCAGAGGAGCCACCTTAAACCCTTCGACTCCAAAGATGCTGATGCAAGTTATTAAATTTTTTAACACAGAGGACTCCACTCCGTGGTGTTTGGGAGCTCATGAGGTGACAGGATGGTATTTCAGAGCTCAGTGCAGGGCTGGGGACTGGCAGTGCAGGTTCTGGCTCATTTCAGAGCTCGGTGTAGATTCAGGCTCTCAGCTCCATCCCTGTGCATCCCCAGCTGCTCTCCCATCTCCACCACGAGCATCACCCAGAAAAGCATTTCTTCTCCACACCCACAGCAGCTTTTATAAAACAAGATATGCTTCATTTAGTATTATTTTAACATAACTTTAAGTCACGTGCTTTTTTTCCTCTTCTTTTTTTTTCCCCCCCATGTTTTTTCTGCTGAAGAAGTGGAAATGAGCTGCTGGCTGCATGGAATTCTTTATGCTTTGCCCAGAAAAACCTTTAAAACCTGAGACAAGGCACATGCTGCAGCGGCCAGGGGAACACAAGCTCGTCTCTTCCTGGTGACCAGCTCCCTTGTACTGTCACGCTAGCAGGAAGAAATATGCAGTCACCCTTGCTGCATATTCTGGCAGGGTTATTGTCAACTTATTATTTTTTGACTCAGAGCCAAAAATGAAGGGCATTTGCATCTTGCAATTTTGCTGTTTGCTTGTCTTGCTTATGTTGCTGGAAATGACCTACAAGGAGTCAACAGCAGGCAGCTAGGACAACACAGGAGTGGAACAGAGATGAAGCTGGGAAGTTCATATCTCACCCTGAAACATCCCACAATATTTAGTTGGTGGGAAGAGAGCAATTAAAAAGCACATGGATGTTGCACCTATAGATTTATTCTGATTTTTCAGGGGTTTGTGTCATAAGAGAGCAGGTATAGGATCTGGATTTCTCCCTGAAAAAAACAAAACAACCACACAATTAAAATAAATATAGCAACCAGATGCTAGACCTATACATGGAGATGACTCTCATTAACGTCCATGCAGTCAATGCAGAAAAAGGAGCCACCTTGCTTATTTTCCTTTGTTTTATCTTATACCCTATCTTAACAAAATAGTTTTGCATCTTGAAGTCTGAGGATACTTCATTGGAAGAATTTACATAGATGTGATAATGAAACTGCACAAATATAATTTACTGTAAGTGGCACTGAATTATATAAGTAAGAAAAGGTGAGGATTTTTGTGAAATACTGCCTCTCACAAAAAAGAAACAAAAAACCACCAACAAAAAAAAGAGAAAATGTCCTAAGAATAATATCTTCTTAAAGACAGTTCTGCATAATTGCTCTGTACATTTGACAGGGCTGGAATATACTTTTTCTTTTAGGTGTCAAAGCCTCAGCATTGACAGAAAGAGTGGTGCACTCTGCAGTCTTTGGTGCAATGCCTGGTGCATTACGCTCACGCTGCGAGACACCTCCTGTCTGCTTATGAAATGGTTAATTTTCAAAGATAAGAAGAGTTGCTGTACAGCAATCAAATGGAAGCTAATGCACACCTAAGGCTGCAGGCAGCAGCTCTCCGAGCTGCTGGCATCGCACGAACAGTAAAAAAAAAAAAAAGAAATAAAAGAAACCCGAATGTTAAATGTGTGAGGAAAATATTCTCCATCCACACACCTCTGCTCTGGTGCCAATGAAACTTTACACAGGTGTTGGTGTTGGCCCATAGACTTCCAGCAGGATTGCAGGCACCAGAGCACCTACACAAAAAAGAGGAAAAAAAGACTGGCTTTGCAAGAGGGGGGTTCCTTCTCACCTGTCTCCTTCACAGGAACAATCTTATTGAAGTCCCTGGAGTTATTTTCCTGCATGCAGGCAGAGGGACTTGATGGAGGAGGAGAACAATAGGGACAGGCAGCCTGCAAATTATGTGGGTGCAGGACGTGTGGAGAGCCAGCCCCGACTCACTGCAGGGCTCGGATGCACTGAGGCACCGACACGGATGCAGAACACCTTTAACTTCATTTACTTCACTGGCTTCAGATGCCCTAGGAAAGCAAAAGCAGAATCCAAGCACTGCAAGCACCCTTTGAGTGATCTGGTCCCCCGTTATCAGTAAATCTCCCCTTGAAATGTCTGATGTCATCAAAGGTCCCTTTCCAGGTCGCTGTGGTTGTTCCCCTGTGCCACCACCCACCGAGAGCCAGCGATGCTTTGGTGACCTTTGTCTCAAGGTCGCAGTTTTATGAACTTGGCAAATGCGTTTTTTATTCCTCTTCTTTTGAACACTTTCCTAGTGACACCCCTGGAAGGCAGCCTTACACTGCAGCTGTCTTTTGGGATTCATCTAGACGATTTTTCAGGCTGGGTTTCTTTTCCCAGGGTCCAGAGTTCGTGCTGGATGGCATCTTACCAGGTCACATCATTGTGAAGCAGGTTCCATCCTCTGTTCCAGGTTTGAAAACAACTGGGAGCAGGAAGCAGTGAGAGGCTGCTAAACAAGGCTCTCACACCTAATTATCATCAGGCAAAATTAAATAAAAGAGAAATGTTTATGCAGTCGGTAATTACTGAGCACAACAGTCGAGGAGCAGCTTGGGCACATTCCTCTGGCCGATGTGGAGGCTCTGTAGGAGAAACAAAGTTTTTAGTTCTCTTCTTCTGTGAACAACTCTCTTGTACTCTCCACTTCGTGATTATTTGTTTCTGAGGTAATTATCAGCTGTAGAGAGAAAGCTGCTGCAATGTGAAGTGCAGTGAAGCTCTGAGGGGAGGGAGGGATGCTCACATGGACGTACCCTGCCAATGTCAACTAAGGCCACCTGCAGCTGCAAGGTTCTTCTAAAGACAGGTGAGCCCAAAAAGGGGACAAAAGTGAGGGAGCACAGCGTGTTTCTCTCCTTTAGAGCCAATGGGAGGCTGAAATGCCTGCTCCACCCAGGGGGAAGGGGTGCTGAAGAATCCCAAAGGACTTTCCCTGCCCCTTGAGTGGAACAGGAAGGCTGAGGCGGTTTACACTCGGTGTACACAGCCACAGCTGCCCTCAAAAGGGTCCCACCAGCTGATGAAAGCACGGTCACACACAGGTCATTGTAAAACACACCATCCATGAGTGTCCCTTCCAAAAATAGCAAGTCAGAGAAACAGCACCTTATCTGCCCATGGGCATGTCCCTGGGTAGCTCCCTGGGGATGAGGGACCAGGACCAGCTTTGCAGGCAGCCCCCAGACACCCATCACTGACTCAGCAACTTCAGGCAGCAGAAAAAAATTATTCCAGGAGGTTAAATTGATTGCCAAGGAGGTCCAGCAAACCTGACAGCCTCCGAGTGGCTCAACTTCATTTAAGTTATTTCAAGGCAATTCCAGGAGGGCAAAGAGGAGAGCGGCACAGGCAGCCACCGACGGCCAGCCTGTTCTTAAAGAGCACAGTCACATTTTCTGAGGTCATTCTCTTTTCTACTTCTTCTTCAAGGAATAAAATTTCTTGCAGAATGAAACCTTTTTTCTCTTCTGTTTTTTTTTCCTTGCTCTTTAATGCCTGGGTGGCTGCCGAGGAGGGCAGGAGCTGGCCCAGCGTCCAAGCTCTGCATCAGGGAAGCAGGAGCAGCGCTGGGTGACTGCATTTCAGGAGGCTACGGCAGAGCCCACACGCAATTCCACAAGCACTACAATTAACTATTGCACTGTTGGATGCCAAATAAATTACCTGAGTGGCTGCTCTGAGGCACTTAGGCTGGAGCAAGCAGATGATGTACTATTCACCAGATATTTTTATAAGTAGGAGATAAGAGAGGCTGGAGGAGAGCAAATCAATGTCTTTTTTAGATCTATGGTGCTTGAAGCATCTGTCAATGGTGAAGAGTAAATATTTACTTTTCAACATAAAGTCCATATAATCACTTTTCTATCAGTCACTTACTGCTCCTGAGTGTTTCTTACTACGATGTTGATATTTGCATTAGCTACTTACCCTGGCTCTGAGATTCATACAGTTGTCAACTGCATTTAGACTTCAGCTGAAAATCCCCGGGTCCTGTACCACAGCCGCTGCAATTGCTAATGGCAATCGAAGAGGGAAAGCTGTGATATTTCCTACAGCAAATAGCAGGCAGAGATAAAGGCAGAGGTATGGCACGAAGGTTATAATAATAGGCTCCCTTGTGCTTATTAAATTAGGGGTCCCACTGGATTCACAGTGTGCAGTTGTGGGCAAGACATAGCGAGGAAAACTTAAATTCAGAGAAAGGAAATGTTATTAAGCCCATTTTATTGCTGTGAGAACTGAGGCACAGAAGTTGGAAGTGACCTTGCTCAAGGTCAGAGGCAGAATTGTCTCAGAGATGGAGAAACCGAACCCAAGTGTAAAAGCTGGAGGATCTGCAAATTGCCACAGGACCATTTCTGCTCCTTGTACTCTCAGAACCGACAGGAAATCACCTGTGCAAATGCTTCCAGGTAGATGGAGAGCAGAAGCAACATTGACCTGAGCAATAACCAGGGTTCAGTCTGGTACAGATGGGGAGGAGGGAGCCACAGCCGGCATCAGGCACAGCCGATGGCCAGGAGTGGACACTGCTTCAACAAAGTGTCCCCACTCAAAGATACCAAAGGAGTCAATTCTAAAGCTTCAAAAATATCAAATATCCTGCAAAAAGCCTTGAACAACAACTGCCATCTAAACCATCAAAAATTACTTTTCAGACTTTGCAAACAGAGGGAGAACCAAGAACTGACAGGGCAGCTGGAGGCAGCTGGAGCGGGGCAGAGGCATGGGGTGCCCAGCTGGGTACCCTGTCTATGTGACACTGACTTTGCACTCCTGTGGGGTTTATTCCCGGTGCTTTGGAACAGCCAGAGTGAACCAAGGGTTCTGCTGCATTTTCAGGACAGTGTTGCTGCAGCAGACTGGTTGTGCTGCTGTGTAAGGCTGCGGTGCAAGATGTTTGATGCCCCTGTGCCCCAAGGTCTTTTTTTTTTCTCCTTTTTTACAGCCCAGAGGGGAGGTGAAGGTTTGCCTAAAGGGTGGGTGCTTGTGGGGAAACCTCAGCACAACTCTGCCTTGCCCACTTCTGCCCCAGCAGCCACAGAGTTCCCCCAGCACCACCCAAACAGTGGGGCTGGGAGAAATGAACCCTGCCCATGGCTAAAGGGGGAGGTTAATTCTGAAACTTGTGAAAAAAACCCCACAAAATCTCAGCCAAAGAAATAAACATGGTTTATGGTTAAACAGGCCCCAACAATAAGCTGTGCTGGGACATTAATCTCAGCCTACACCTCTCCTGGCCGTGCTCCTGTGTACAAAACGCTGCGGGCCGGATTCTGGCTGAGTTACTGCTGCTAGCTCCCACCTTGCTTAACAAGCAGTAATTCAAGTTGATGGAGCTCCTCACACAAAAAGCTGCTTCTCAGTGTGCAGGTGGCAGGACATGGCCAGCAGATCAGCATTTCGTGCCTGCCCGCTGCTTCCCCCCTTCTCTTCCCTCTCTCCCCCCATCGCTCCCGCAGCGAGTGGTCAGCGTTCTCACCGCCCCGGCGTGTTGACATGCCAGAAATATCTCTGCTTCACTGCCTGTGCTCTTGGAAGTATTTTGCTGCTCTCTCACCTCTCCATGAGAGAGACACATTCATCTGTCAGCTTATCGGAGGAATTTCCAACAATCTGTGGCAATGCTACAAGTCTCAATCTTGCTGTAAGTACCTAAAGCCAATTAGCATACAACATGTTTCCCTCTCACGTAGTGCACCACTGACCTAAGGGCTTTTTTTTTTTTTTCTGTGCATCGGGATTTTTTTTCTTTTTTTTTTTCTTTTCCCCTTTTTTTCAGGGCTGATAGCTGTTGAAGCACGCAGCGGCATCCTCCCGGCGTAGACGGGGAATGGGAGAGGATCCAAATGGATCAGCGAGGGTTCATGTTCTCCTGATGAATCCCTCAGTCGCTCAGCCGGTGGCAGAGGGATGTGGGGGACCGGGGGGATCCCGCTGCCCGGAGGGAGGCCGGGAGATTCCCGTTCCCGGTGGCAGAGAGAGTCGGGGCGGGGGGAGAGCATCCCGCTCAGCCGGGAGCAGAGGGATGCGGGACATTCCCGCTGCCCGCTGCAAAGGGATGCGGGGGATCGAGGGGCTCTCACTGCCCGGAGGGTTCCGGCAGTGCGGGGAAGGGGGATCCCGCTGCCCGGGCTCGGAGGGATGCGGGATGCCGGGGCCGGGAGAAGCGGTGCCGCTGCCCGGGGCCGGAGCGGCTGGAGCTGCTGTTTCCCACGAGTGCCCTCTCCTGGAAAAGGCTCCTCTCCACGCGCGCCCGCCCCGGACACAATGACGGAGGATGCCGAGGTTTAAGAGCCGTGAAGTTTCCCGTCTCCTCCCCTTCCCCGTTCCCTCTGGCCCGTGCGCGCACGGCTCGGTGCCAGAAGTCCTGCCGGTGGTACTTCTCTCCAGCCGTACCCTTACATTTATTTTGGGGCATAATTAATCCTTTTGGCGTGCCAGCTTTCTCCTGCCAACAGAGCCTAAACGCTGTTTTGGAAGAGTTGTCCTTGCCCGTGTGCTGTCAGCTGGGTGATGGCCAACAAACTTTGTCCTTGCTATCAGACACCCAGCACGCCTTGAGTATCCTAAAGGATAAGGGACACCTACATTCCACATTCCTGGGTGTTTTATTTGGAATAGATCCACGCATTTCCCGAAGATTGGATTTAAAGGCTCAAAGCTGCTGCAGCAAAGCTGGCCCACAGCCCTGCGGGGTGTTTCTCATAGCCCTGAGGATGTTTCTCATCCTCCTCTGAAAACGAAACTCTGATACAGAGCACTGCTCCTGGAGTTGTTTTCATATGGATGAGGATTGGGATATTCTCTGCATCTCTTCCCTGTAAGAACCTCTCCCTTCCCACCCGTGTCACCACTCAGAGCACTCCAGGACCGCAAACCCTTAAAAAACCCTTTTCTTTGAAGCTGGGGCATAAGCACCTTGACCGTGGTTCCATCAATAGTTATTCCTACAAGCAATTAAAGCACCCGGTGAACCGATGGCTGCTCAGGAGACAAAGGTCCTTCCCACCACGACATCCTGGCAGATGAACCAGTTAAGAGGAACTCAGGCCAATTTATTTCTTGATAGATAATGATGCGAGTTCTCACCAGGGATCTGTAATTTTCTATTGATGAAAACCTGCCTTTTCTGATTTGCAGGGTTATCTGTCTTTCTCAACTTCAGGCTCTTGCCAAACTCGCAGGCAGCCCTGTGAAAGTGCTGTATCCCACAAGAGCCATGTATTTTAATATGATGTAGTTTTCTTTGCCCTGGAACCAGGATCAGTTCTCCATGCTGGCAATCCATAAAAGACCTAATGACCCATCTGAGGAACATTAACCAGCTCTGTGGCCATTCCAGGCAGAGTGTTTGTTTGTTTTTTGCCCCCCTGCTTGGGAGTGTAATTTCTGGAGAGGATCTTTGGGGGTGAGTTGGATCTTCAGAGATCTTTTAGTGTTGAATAACTAAAAATCAGGCTGAAGGGTGGCTTAGGCTTTAAATTTAAAAGCCTTATTTATCAAGCCAAGCTTTGTTAAAGAGCTGCAGTGCACTCCAGCAGGGTCAACAGTCTGCAAGAGCCTCCAGATACCCTAAAAAGTGAATTTTTCAGGCAGAAATACGTTATTACTTTCACCAAGAGCTTGCAAAAGTGACTGCTAATTTAAAGGAATTTTTGTCTTCTAACTTAATTGTCTCTGCTTATAATTTAGTGCCTTATAAAAGAGAACTATTTACACCCCGCTGTATTTCATGATCTATAGTTAACATTTGTGTTTAGCCGGGAATTACGACCATTTGGTCTCTGAGAAATGGCTGAAAATCTTTAAATGCCAAAGGAATCTTTCGAGGTCAGAGTCTTCCTGAGCTGCTGGGTGTGGAGGTGGGACAGAGAGGATCTCTACCATCACCAGCACCAGTGCAGAGGGGAGGGCTGAATTTGCAGGGGAAGGTTTGATCCTGGCCACTCTGCCCACAGCCAAGGTGGTTTCTGGACCCTTTTTTTCTCCCAGACCATTTTTGACTGCTGCCAAAGGGCTTTGCTATTGAAATGATTTCTCAGTGGCAGCCCAAAATGGTGGTGAGGGTGTTGAAGTCCCAGGTGTCCCAGCTGAGAACCGAGGAGGTCGTCTCACCTGTGATCAGCACCCGCAAGCTCTTGGCAATTTACAACCAGCACCAAGACAAAAGGTTTTTGCATCAATCCCCCAAGATCCTCCATCACTGCCTCTGAAAAAGGCTTAAAATCTCTTTGTTCAGGTGCTTGTGACTCCTAAAGTCTTCAAGAGTCCTGGTATACACTGAAGACCTTCCCTTTTGAATTTTCCCTTTTATTCCCCTTCTTTTTCTTTTTTTTACCTATTTTTTTTTTTTACCCTTGGAGTGCCCTAATTATACAGAGCATTGATTTTACAATGCATTCATGGATTGATTGTACTGCCATGCTCCTCCCACAGGAAACAGCTTGCACACGAGCACTTTTTGATCTCTCCAAAGTATTCCCTAAGGTGAATCAATGGCTCTTGCATCTTGTCTCTTGCTTTAGTCTAGGGGAAGCTGGAGATGTCTGGCTACTGAAATAAGCTTCAAGAAAAATATCGGAAGGCAGAAAAAGAGAAGGAAAATTATTCACTTCTTCCTGCCTGAAAAAGATTGTCTCATGTACAGCAAAATATGTTCTTGTTAGCATAATGTTCTCATCCAGCTCAGCCAACTGCAATCTTGGAGAACGCACGGGAACTTCCATATAATTATCTTTAATAAACTGGCCAAGATAAAAGTAATGATATCTTAAGAAACAGAGTGCATAATAAAATATCTATCTATATAAAAGCCTATCTATATCTATGAAATGACATGCTAAAATGAGGAGAAAGAGGCAATTTATGTGTTTTATGATTTTGGCACCACTGTAACAGAAATCTTGGATACAGCACTGTTAACCAGACCAAACTTTTTAAGAGAGACCATCTCTTTTAACCTAAATGGAGGGAATTAGCTCCTGTTCCTAGTGATTCCCTGTGAGCAGGGTAATGGATTAGACTCAGATTCAGGCTGAAGGCTCTAATCCCTGTGTTTTAATGACTGTACCTGCCACCAGCCCCAGCCACAGCCTTGCTCCAAACCCCAAATCCATGGAAATCCCCAGGAACGTCCAACTCTTTTTGCATCCAATGCAACCAGATTTAGCAAAAAGAAAAGAAAGCCTTGACCTTGAGAAATTCTTCCCAAATTACGGATTAATTCAGAATTAGCGCTGAGACTTTTGCTGGATATTAAAGGGGCGATTCCTGCTGCCAAAAGCTTTCTCTAAAGGGTTTGATTTCCTCTTAGGTTAATCCTGGCGAGTGCACTCCTGCCCATTAGGTTGCTCGGTATTAATTTCAATCTGCACAGGGTTCATTTCAGCGGGCTCTGCTGAGAGCTCTGCTGATTGCAGTGCTTAATTACCAGCTGAGTATCATCTCTTTAGCATGTGGTGGCATCGTGCCAGCCCCTGAGGGGTCTTGAGCCCTGAGTAGGACCCCAGAGCACTGGGGGATCTGAATTCTGCCCCAGCACCACAGCCCCTGCCAAAACTGACCATAAGTTTTGTGCTTCCCTTTACTCAGCAGTTTCCCGAGGAAAAGCTGGTAGGACAGAGAGGAGGAGGCAGATTCTTCTTGTTCAGCAGCTCACCAGGGTCCAGCCTGGAGCTGGAGGATGCCAAATAGCAATTTGTAATCTGGGTCTGCCCAAGGTTATGATGCTCTGCCCACCCCTCCCTGCCATGCTGTCTCCAAACCCTGCATTGCAGCACAATGTTGGGTTTCTCCATCAGTTTTCAGGAGCACGAACACCCACCCTTGGAGCACTGCTGTGCAGGTGTGTAGGTGCATGCAGAACGTGCTGTTATTTGTAATATACATATATATACAGATGCATATGAAATATAAAAGCAAGTTATTTCTTACTTGGCGTGCTGAAGGCTCTGATTGCTGGGTTATATGAAATATTTAGATCATGCACGAGAGATAACTCACAAGATATAATGTCGATGTACGATGGGAAGCTAGTCTTTATTATCACAGGTGTAAATTTTCACACCTCTGTTATCAATTTTGCAATTATAACTGGGTTTCCCGGTAAAGAAATTTACTACTCACTACCATATAGGATGAAGAAAATGATCATTTATCCGCCTTCAACTCAATTAAATATTCATCCTTCCCCAAAAAAGGGGGGGAGAGGATTTAAATCACTTCCAAACTGTTCTCCTGATTTATTTTTTTTTAAAGAAGTCTGCCTTATAAAAAGCATAGATTTGATGCAAAAAAGACAATAGGAGCCTAATACATTCAGGGATGCGGCACAGATTTGGCTCATCAGTCATTTGTGTTATGGGAGTCCAAAACAGTAATAAAATCAACACAAATCCAACTTCAGTATGAGAAGAGAGGCTGATTCTCGAGTCAGATGAAAGCAGCATCATTCCAGCTCTGATTAAAGCAAGCTGGTTGTGCTTGTAGAGAGGACACCATAACAAAGTTTGTTCTTGCTTGTGGTTTTCAGCACTGAGCAAACATTTCTCATTTTTGCCTCCTTTGGTGGCTTAATATTTCATACAAGAAATTTGGGATTACTTCGCAGGTAAAGAATTTTGGTGTTTGGGTGCAAAAAACCCCTCGTCTCAATCATTATCTTCAATCTCAGCACCTTTCTCCTCCTGTCCTGTTTTTCTCCTGTCCTGCCTCTGCTCTGTCAAGCCTTCCATCACTCAATCTGTGATATCTCGTGGCTGCAAACACACTCCTGTTGTTGGCTAATTCTCAGCGAGACTTTTATTCCAAAGGCTTCTCCAACAGCCTGATTATATAATAACAGCTTGCTCATTACCCCGAATATAAATAGTTGAAGTATCCCCCGAGAATGGACACAGCTGGTGGAACTTCCCATATTAGCACCGCATTAATATTTATGGCAGCACTGTCTAAGTATGCAAAATATTGGCATCCCTCCTTGCGAAAGTTTACACATCTGTCATTAATGACTCTGCCCCAACATCACGGGCAGGTCAGGGAGCGGCAGAGGGGAGCCTGAATCCCGGCTGAAATTCCGATGAGGCAGCCCCAGCTCTCACCCAGCATAATTTTCTCTGTAGCTGAGTCACCCCTCGGTACCCGGGAGGGTGACGGTCCCCTCGCCCACCGCGCTCCGTGTGGCCAGCGGCTGATTTACCGGGGTTGGTTTTGGCTTATGAAGTGAAATATTAAAGGACGTGATGAGAACCAGCTAATTGTACATATAACCTTTAAGATGTCTCGGACAGGATTCCAGCCTTCACCTCGGGCTATAAAGAGAAAGTAATGGGGCCATAAACACACATTTAAGTGTGCCTTTAAAGTTTAAGGAGAGTTTAATTGCGGGCGCTGGGGTGCCTGGGAGCAGACCCGAGCGCAGGTAGTGTTTCCCCGGGAGACGCTCAGCCAGGGCCAGGCTCAACATCGAGCTCTGAGGCTTTGCCTGCCCCGAGGGGAATTGGTTTGTGCTAATAAATGTCCCAGCTGCAGGTCAGATTGTAAATGAAAGTGATATTTAATGGCCCAGATCTTCCACCGGTGTAAACCAGCCCAGTGTGCTGCTCGCACGGGCTCTGGCTTGGTTTAAATCCAGGGTTACTGACCTGTGGGCATGACTTTGGGAAGGTCTCTGGAGCCTGATGCTGGTTTATAACACTCCCAAGGACGGAGCAGTTGCAAGGAGCCGGTCCCTCCGGGTTCATAGCAACCTGAGCAGATGCATGGGAACCCCCCAGTGACTGCCTTGTCACCCCAAGGCAGGACCCAGCACCCTGGGAAAAGGAAAACGGAAGAGAGGGAAGGGGAGTTTTAATTTTCTTTTTCCTCATGGTGTGACTTTTAGTCGTGCAGATCAAAGCACAGACGGATTTGTGGCTGTCTGCAGAGCTGGTACAGTGCCCCAGGAGGGCTGTGCTGGGCAGCAGTGGGATTGGATGGAGAGAGCTGTCCCCAGCCTTGTTAAGGCAGTGGGATTCAGCAAAGCATCAAGAAGCATGAGCTGGGCAGGCTCAGCGACAGCTGCACACATGATGGTGCAGAGCAGGGATCAGACAAGCTGCTGGTTGATTACTTTTATTTAATCTAGAAAAAGCTGTAATTGAGGGGAAGTGGAATAAGAGAAGGCAGGACAAAATCCAGAACACTTTTAACAAATACTCGTCCGTGAACACCTTGGGGCTCCAGTTTGACTTTCCCAGCCTCTTTGGAGGCCTGGGTGCAACAAACTCCCACTTGACAACCATCTGATGAACCTTGAGACCCTGATAACCCTGACTGACCCCTAAAGGGGGACATGCAGACGTTAATTACATGTCTGATGGAGCTGCAGGAGGAGCAGCAGCCGAACTGCCCTCCCAGAGGTGGTGGTGTGGTTGGAGAATGGAGCACTCCAGTTGTGCTCCCAAGCTGATGTCCCACCAAGCTGCTGCGGCACCACAACGCAGCTCTGAGCTCAGCATTGCTGTTCTGCAGTTTCTCAGGTAGTGACGGGGGTTTGCTCTGCACCAAAATCTTCACATTTTTCAGAAGAATGGTTATCAACTACACAGCAAGTGGAGGCCAGCTAGTGATCAGCTCCATGTCTGTGAAGTGTCAAAGGAAGAGACGTCACCCATCAGTCAATTCCACATTCCCCTCGGAGCCAGCATTGATGGAGCAATGGACAGTCTGCTGCCAACCCTGCAGACAGCACAGGGGGTCTCCAGCTTGGGAACATGGGGAGAAACCCATTGAACAGCAAATATTTGGGGAGAATATCTCACAGAAAGGTTGAGGTTCAGCCTTGCACTCACAGACTGTCCAAGGTCCCTTGAAGTGCAGGGTGATGCTGGATGCAGGTGATGTGACCCTGCACTGGGATGGGGAGGTGAAAGACACCCAGCCCCTTGAACCTCTGTCCACTCTGGGGCTGTGTGTAAAATTAATTGATAAAGCATAATTGCTGTATCAATGCCTTTTTTAGAAAAGATAAAGTACACTTCAAAGCTAATTTAGGCCTGCAGACAAATGGCTTAAGAAGAGCTACTGTACTGAAAAATGTCTGTGTCATTTTTTCCCCAAATCATAGTTTCAATGCACACAGCCTCAGCCTGACATTCTGAATTATGGCTTTTATTAAACATCAGTAATAGAGTGCACTTAAATCATGGTTTCCCTGTAAAAGAGAGATGTGTTCAACTCAGATCTGCACATTTTAATGCCATATTTCTTCCTTTTACTCTCCCCGCAAGATAAATTTACTTACTCCACAAAAATGTTTTGCTGAAAAGAATAATTCATCCTTCAGTGTCCATCTAATGCACCTTGTGAGTAATGTGAAACGATGCAAAAATTACAATGCACCGGCCATGTCTGGAATGCTTAGATGCCTCCGAGTTAGAGGTTATGCACACAGAGTATTGAAATTAGATTTAACAACTATCATCTTTTACAATGTTGCCTTGATGATTTTTTTTCCCCTTTTATAGCTTTGATCAGATGCCTCCTGAATACATTGCCGGTAACAAACCTCGCAGTCTGCTGCTCTGCAAGCCCTGCTCAGCTCTGAGCCAGGTTGCCAATGACTGCTTTTTTTTTTTTTTTTAAGTGAGAATATTTGTAGCCACAATTTGCTCTAGCAGGCAAAATTCAGATTGTATTTTTGCTCTGTGAGTAGATCAAAAATAGATAGTGGGGTAACCAGACAGCTGTGGAAATAGCATCCTCTAGGTACCAGTTTTGGCTGTGCTGAGCCCCCAGCCCTTGCAGAGTGAGCCCTCTGTGCCCTCTGGCTGGGTACCCTGGGAGAGCTCTGCATCCTCAGCACGGGGTGAACGGACCAGGAGCTCCACCCCAGCACACGTCCCCAACCCTGGCACGAACACTGGGCACAGCATCTCACTCTAACTCAAATTCCTGGTCCAGCCATCCTCTCCAGGTACACACAGGCAGAGCCAGCCCCTGCAATGTGACCTTTGTTTAAAGGACAGCAACTGTACCATTGAATCAATGTCCCTCTGCCAGGAGCTCTGCATTGGAGCTGCATTGCAGTGTCAGCATCGGGGCTGCTGCAGCTCCAGCTCTCACCTGCATCCGCTGCGACCCACTGATGCTGTGGGGAGTGTGGTGCCACAGCCCTGCGCTGCTGCTTGAGGGGGACGAGGGGTTTGGAGATTGCCAAGCACCTAAAGACTCTGGGGATGTGGATTTGCTGAAAATTTGATGCCATTAACTCAGCATGGAGTTTGACTAACAGGGAGAAGATGGTATTTAATAAGCACTGTAAATACTTTGCTTTATTTATTGGTAGCATAGTAGGGATGTTAACTGATTGGTCCCTCAAGATTCCTCCCACAGAAGCAGTATCCCTCTCTTTTGTCAGCTCCAGGTCCCTGGGGTAGGAGCAAACATCATCCCCAGCAGACCTCCCTTGGGACTTCCCAGCCCTGGAACTCACACTAACAACACCACAGGAACATCTATGGTTTATAGGGTTTTTTTGTATTGGTGCCTGGGACTCCCAGCAGGGTTATGATCCCATTATACATTATACACAGCCAATAGGAAGACCAGTCTCGTAGATTGTTTGCAAGAGAGCTATAAAAATGTGACTAAGAGAAGCAACTTCATCTATCCCATCCAGTTTAGCAAGGAAATTTCTAATGGTACCTCTATCAGCTCAGAGTCTCACAGATCCAGAGTCTCAGAGAAAAGGGTTGTCTGAGTTAGCTGCTCTAGGATGAGTCCCCAAAGAGCATGTGAAGGCTTCTCAATTTGACCTGCTGAACTGAAGTTGTTATTAAGACCTAAAATTATTGCTGAGCTACTGCTGTTTGGTGGATGACAACAGGAAAATCGCTCGACGATGGACATTAGCAATGACTTTATCATAGCTTGGTGACTTTGCCTGTCTTCACTATGATCCCATCTACTGCTCTTCAGTTCCATTCAAATTTCCTCTCGAAGAGCATAAATGCTTCCAAACTGAAGTGGAAAAACCTTCAGCACATTAGCTAACAGCACATCAGAGGAAGTGCCTGGCTGCGACTGTAACCTCAGTAGGCATCTTTACATGGGAGGATGTAAACTGTCTCTGAATTATTTATTGAACCAAAGTCATCAAATTGGACAATTAACCTTGAAAACTTAATTTAAGCACCATAAAAGAAACATCTCCTGAAAAACTTGTCCTTAATAAAAGCCAGAAGCACAAACTGTAGCGGGTTCTGCCATGGTCTGCTGCAGGAACTGGGAGCTTCAGCGGGTTTGTCCCTGAGGAGGGATTAGTGCTGGAGGTGACTTGGCAGAAACACAGGGATTTGGAGAGCGGAGCAGAGCATCCCTGGAGCTCTCTGAGTGCTGCTCCAAAGGATGCTGCTCCATCACCAGGGCTGCAGAGAGATCCTGGGCAGCCACAGGCTCTGTCTGCCCTGCACAGCCCCAAACCCCACTGCTGTTCCCAAGTCCCTCATTTCCCCACAGGGATGGAGATAACACAAGCACGCAGTGAAGTGATGGAGCTGGAGGCTGTCAGGTGTCTTCACGCCCTTCTCTAAAAGGGTGGGTGGAGGTGTTCTGGAAGATTTTACCAGTCAGAGGATTTTACCCAGCCTGGAAACTCTTTGGAAGCAAAAGGCAGTTTCTCTCCTCAGTCCCCTCCGCTGTGGATGAGCTCCTGATCCAGCTTGGTGTCTGCTGCGCTCTTCTGACACCACTAAATGATGGAAGCTGCAGAAGGTTTCAGCAATTTATTCTGTTTAATTTCCTCCACAAAGGTGTTTTACCCTCACTAATAAAAAGAGTGGAACTTGATCATTTCTAAAATATTGTCCCTTCTAAATCTTTATGGCTCAAAGTGGACTGAGATCATTAGAAGTTACTTTATGTGCAGCTCAATCAGCTCCAAAGGGCTATCTCAGTCACTCTGTGCTTGCTAAGAGCAGATCCCATTTCCCAGAGGCAAAAGGACAATGCTTAATCACTTCCTCACTTGTTAGGTGTTTTAACAAGTTGTATTAAGCTTCATCAGTCGGAGCTTTCATGCCAGATTAAAAATGATAGTTCACTTCTCTGTTATTATAGGACATCATTTGTTTTCTTTTATTTTGCTGGGCACTTGCATGCCACTGTAATTTCACATGAAAATATATGACTGATGTCACCCAGAAATAATTAGGTTTTAAAAGCCTTGATTGCAATAGACACGGACGTTACGGCTTTATGGTGCCAGTGCTTTGCCATCCACTTTATGGCTGTTGATTCTGCAAGTATTTCATAGATCTGTCAATAGGAATAAGTTAGCTGAAGTTGACTGGAACTATTAATCAGAAGGAAGGAAAATATACATTTTTATTTCTGCACTCAGAGTTGATAGCTCAGTAAAAGCCTCCCTACCCAGCTTTGCAGCACTCCAGGGTTTCCTCACTGCTGAAATCAGAGAGATGCAGGGAAATCCTGGGCTCCTTCAGGGTTATAAACATATTGTTTTAACACACTGTGTTGGAGAGACCTGTTCTTTGCCACTGTATATGGATATTGTACTTAAATGCCCAGGGAAGAATACATTTAATTGTTCTAGCCTTCCAGTAATGTTTTATAGGGATCCATCAGATTCCAGTAAGACAGGGATGGAGCTGTTGCCTTCCCGCTGTGCTCTAGGCAGAAAGTGGGTCAGAGTCAAGAGCTCAGAGGGTTGCATTTACACCTCAAAACTCAACTCTGATGGTGTGGAATTAGACCACTCATGTTGAAATGCATTTCTGTGGTCATGGCAAATCTAGGAACCTTCAGGTATGGTGACCAGCAGGGAGACAGAGAAGAATACAGGGAGGTGAGATCCTGGTACTGCTGCAGGTGAGTGCACAGCATCCCTTGGCCTCCGTGGGACTGGGAATTTGCCCAGCCAGCTAAATGCTGATTTAGGTTTCAGAAAGCCTGCAAGGCTTGGGAAACCAGGGAGGATTATTTAAGAGAGCTTGTGTGCAGCCCAGCAGTCTGAACCATTTCACAGTGATCAAAACCCCTCAGGCTTTAGTCATGAGAACTGCAATAAAGAGTTCAGCTGCCAGTTTCACTTGTGACTTCAAGTTCCTCATTTAAAATAAGCTGTTCCCTTTCCACAAAAGCAGAAACTATAGATATTTGCTTTTAATGGGCCTTTTTTCTGATGTCATCTCACTGATAAGGTGCTCCTGTAACGGCACTGAAGGTGCCCTTGGGTAAGGCTGACCCAGACCATTCCCACTGCTCACTCTGAAAGCCACCCCCATGAAATGGATGTGCTGGGACCTATCCCAGTACATGAGGATGTCCTCTCTCCCTGGTTACATCAACCTTTTAATCAAATCTTGGGCGAATGTCCCAGGTGGCAAGAATGGACTTTGCTGTGCCAAGAACAGAGAGTCCATTCCAGAACCGGGGACTCGATCCCACCCAGCTCACTCCAAAACACGCTGGCTACAGCTACAAAACCCTTTGAGTCCAGCAAAGCGTGGAAAAGTGGAGATTTTCTCCGGATTGCTGCGCTGTCCTTGCTTTTCCAGAGCTGAAGCCATACCCAGAGACTGACCACACCATCCCTGGGAGGTTCAGCCATCCAGGAGGCACCAGGAAAGTCTGCTGGTTCAGGTGCCAGCTCCTGTCACCAAAGAAATTAATGAGACTTCTCTCTGCCCGTGTTTCATGGAAAAAGGGTTTCTCCTGCACTGTTGCTTTCATGAAAGGAGCTCTGCCTTCCCTGTGATACTCGATGGTCCCAAGGATTTCACCATGCAGGGAAGGCATCTCCAGGCTTTTCCACCCGAAGTGCTGTGTCTGTCTTTCATCTGCCCTGAAGAATCTTCCGCTTGACTCCTGATTAAAATATAGGCTGCTTTACACTTTCCTTTTCCTTTTTTTTTTTTTTTCTCCCCCAGAAGAAAATTCTAGACAGCAAACACAGGAAGAAAAAAGGCTGAATTGCCAGCAGATAAGCCCAATTTCACTTGACCCCTGAGCTCTATCGGTCACTCCTAACAATGGGATGTACTCTTATCTCAGCACACCACTTAACACCCATTAATGCTTTGGGGAGTTAGTCCAGCTCTTTAAGATCCCCATGTAAGGATTTATTTCAAACACTGAGACGAGTGGGATGACTGCCTTTAGCAGCTGCAATCTGAAGTGCTGCTCTGTCCTGCTCAGTACTCTGTTCACTGTAAAGCTTTAACCCAGTGGATTAAGGACCTGTAAGAAAAAAAAAATCACTTAGAGCAGATTTGCAGCTGGTTTGAATTGGGAAAGCTCCTGCAGTACACACTGGTACCAGTTCTCTTACTGGGGGGCATTGTTGTTGCTCCACAAATTAATTAACCCAGTTTCATTGCCTGATGGTTGTGTTGACTTACATGAGACGAAAGTCTGGTTCCTCACCGAGTCTGGAAACCAATCCTGACTTTGGATGCAAATTCTGGAATTTTTTATTGGGAATTTGAAGTTCCTCTGAGTTGTCTCCATTTCTTTTCATTCTGCTGGAATGGCATAAAAATTCAGGCTGTATTAAAAAGAAAAATTTCTAAAATTATTTACTCTTCTAATTATCCTGATTAATTTAAAATCAGATTAAACTAAACGTTGCTGCAAACTTTGCTCTGTTCAGAAATTTCCAAGGAGAGTGGAGATGGATGCACAGGTTTTTCAACCCCTTACAAGTTTGTTTGCCATTACTGGGCAGAATTAAGAACTTCACTGCGAGTTTGAAATTTTAACTTTATAACAGAAACAAAATTAAATAGAGATATAAAACAGAGCAGCCTTCCCATATCCCTGATTACAGTGATTCCAACCACAGCTTGGGTCAATACAACTGCCTTCAACAGACCCTTCTCGAGGAAATATGGGAGCTCCAGTGCTGCTGGAGAAGGGTTCCCAGACTGACAGCAAAATTTGCTAAATCCTTGTGGAGGAGTGGCAGAAAATTTGTCTTAGACTGCTGAAAAGGAAAAATTACACAGTGAAAATAAAAATAATAATTACAGTTTTTCTTACCAATTGGGCTGGAATAGAAGAGCCTGAAAATTGCAGAAATGAGCTCATCTCCGCTCCGTTTGCATCTGTCCCAGCTGACTTTGTCCCGGTCAAAATTTGGACACAACCCCCTTCATATTTCCAACTGGTCTTAAGTTTCTCATGGATTTTGATTGAATGCAATATCTGACTCCAGCAAAGTGTGTTTTCTTTCTAAAACGCTTTTAGCCCTGATTCATAACTGGTAGGAAAAAATAATCTATGGAATGAAATATGCTGAGGGTTTTAAGCAAATATTTAGGCAAAAAGCAGCTGGTAAATCTCTAATGAATGGCTGGATGTAGAGCTAACACATAATTCATGGCATGCCAGCCAGAAGGGCCTAATTCATCTCCTCTGCTCCTAACTCCTCGTGACATCCCGGGAGCTGGGGCCACATTGTGAGCACCCAAGGCAGGCAGCAGGGAAGGAAGTGCTTCCACAGGCCTTTCCCTGTCAGCTCTGGAGCCAGGAGGTTGCTGTTCAGGGTTGTTTTCTCTGGTTCAGCTTCTCCTGCCCTGGTTTTAAGGACAGGCTGTTGTATGGGGGGGCCCAGGTGACAGAGGTTGGAAAGGACAAACTGATCACCCTTGGCAGATGTCATCACTGCTACATCCACCCCATTCCTCTCCACACACAAGAGCTTAATAAAATCTCACATACCCTATAAAGAATCCCATTTTCCCTTTTACTTTAGTAACACTTTAAAATAATGGGACACTGATACTGCATTAGGAAGCAATTCCCTTGGATGGATCCATGGCATGGTCCTTATCAAGTGAGTTGAAGGTGATTTGTGTTATCATGGTGATTTTGCATCTTGTTTATTACCTTCCAGAGATCACTTTGCAGTGATTTTTAAGGTGGCATGGAAATTACCACGTGAACTGTCTTCTAAATCAATGAAGCCTTTTCCTGCCCGATAATAAAGCCCTCTTATGGTTTTCAATGAGCAGATATTAGCTAATGCTTAATTACCGTGGAGGGGCAGGTACCAAGCACAGGAGAGTCAACAGCATTAATAAAACTCTGAGAGTAAAAACAAATCAGGAGGTACAATGAGGGGGACATAGAGGAGTGAAACACTCACCTCTGGCATTGCCTTGAGGGGACACCAGGGTCTCACTGTGACATCTCAGCCCTTTGGTGTTTCATGGACACCTCTCCCCTGTGAAGATGTTGTTGACCCAGCCCATTATTGCCTAAAATCCCTCAATGCCTGAAATACTGCCCTTACCACAGGGCTGGGGTTCTCTTCATTGATTCCTGGCACAATTTCCCACTGATTTTCAAGAACTGAGCTGCAACTGGTGCTGGAAGTTTCATATAAATGCATCCAAGGTGACAACCAGGGCAGGTCTGTGATGGGGCAGGTCCTGGCCATCCTCAGCATGCAGCTTGTGCCAGCGGCAGGAGGAGGAGACAAAACCCATCCATCCCTGGCCCACCAGCATCCAAACCCTCTCTCCTCCATGGAAACCTTCTCCTCTGCTTCATTGCAGATTGAAATTTTGTATCTGTGGTGCCCAGCATTCCACAAATCACAGCTGGACCTTTCAGAGGATCCCCAAAAGCTCAGTGCTGCCGTCTTTCTCCCTGCTTTCTCACAAGGAGGCTTTAAAGAAACACATTTTCCAATTTTTCCCTGCTGAAGGATGCAATTTAATATGAGACTGGGGACGTGACTTCTTTTGCCACAGGACTCTTGGAAATGGTGTTGGCCGGTGGTTTGGGCACAAGTAAATGGAAGAAAAAAGACGAACAGATGTGAGATGGAAAAATTTCCCCACACCTGGGTGCATCCCAGATTTTGGGCACAGGAGCAGAAGCACAAGCTGGTCACTGCAGGCTCAACAGCTGCCTTCTCTTGGCAGAGTCAATCCCTATATCCACCTCCAGCCTGTGCATCCTTTTGGATATCATCCTTTGCAGCAATGCATAACCAAAGATGAATTATGACAGAGGAGTTGAGGATTTTTTACCAGAACATGCTGAACTCACAAAAATCCAGCATTAGCAATAAATTCTCAGCATAATCTTGAAAACAGGATGTTTAAACGTGACCAATGCTCCACAAAGAGCATGTTCTAACTCTTGTCTGACGCCTGCACTGCTTCCACTTCCGAGCAGCTTTATTTTCATTCCCCAGAGGAGTTGCATATAAAATAGATCATTTCAGTGTTAGTCCATAATACGTTCTTATAACTGATACATTGCGTAAATAAAATGAAACATTAATAAAAATGGTTGGTGTCTATCTCCGGCTGTAATTTGAATACTTACAGGCAGGAAAAAAAACCCAAACCTCTTGGAAGTGATGCTAACAAATTTCACAAACAAGGCACTAAGAAAATGTGAGCACTCCAGGAGAAGGTGGCCACACAGCCAATAAATCCTCTTCCTTAAGCCAACTAGTTATTGTCTATAACATTCATAAAACTCTTTGCACAGAAGACCCCTCGTGATGAAGCAAACCATCAATCTCCACTGCATTACTATTCATTTTCCGTGTGTGCTGAGAGCAAATGTCATTCAAGGCATTACAGTTCTCTCAAACTATATTAAAATACATAGTCTGATGTTACATCTCTTCGAGCCTCTCTGTTCATAAATTGTCGCTGCTGATTGGAACATAAAACATATTTTATAACGCCATAAAGCCCCAGAAGATACAAGATCACTCATGTTTGTCTTTATGGCTCAATGTGTAGGACTTTGAGATGCTAAAGCATTGTGTATTTCATACCAGCAATGGCCAGGGCCCTGTGGAGAGGAAGTCTTAGACATTTCCATAAAACATTATTACCATATTCCTTGATGACTGAAGCACCTCTGTGCACAGAGCCTGAGCCCTTAACTTATGGACTGTAAACGGATGAGCTTTCCCAATAAATCAGCTTTGTTTAGGAGCAGAGTTATCCTGTCCAACACTCAGCTTTGAATGTTATCTCCAGGTGTCAGAGTAATGATGACTTTTTTCATTCCTCCATTTTTCTTTTCTTCCTGATGTGGCTAAGAACACTTGCTTTCTAGGGATAAGTGCCCTGAGAAGTTAGTGAGATATTTCAACAGATTAGAAAATTAGATCACCTTCTCAGTGATGTTCTGTGGCTCCATCAGACCTGCTATTTCTGGATCCTCTTTGGGGAGCCTTGGCTATCACCTTCCAATGCACTGAGATGCTTCTGTGTGGAAGGAAAGTTCCTGCTATCATCTCCTGCAGTCCCTGCCCTTATGCACCCCCAAGCTTCAATCCAGACCTTTTACACCCTGTTCACTGCACTAGAGCAGTGCCAGGGTGCCCCATCACTGAGCCTTGTGCTGCCAGGATCACAAATCAGTGCCCAGAAAAACCAGGGTGGGGGCAGAGGCTGGGTTTGGACTAGAGGTTTTCTGCAGCACCTGATGGATTCAGAGAGACACTGCAGGGAGATGGATGCTGAATCTCAGGCGCCTGTCCATCCCCAAAGCATCTGAAGGGTGGCATTTGGGGTGGAGAGAAAAGAAAGACCAGAAAACTAAAAAAACAGGGATGAATGCTGCTGGCTGGCAAACAGACTAATTTTTCAAGAGAGTTGACAAACCCCTACTGTCTCCAGATATCCAAGCTCTCAGTATGAGAGCAGGGACATAACCTCATTCTGCTCTCAGGAAAAGGCCAAGGAGGTGATAGTGGCCCAAATACTCCGTAATATCTGAACCTTGGGACTGGCAGGCATAGCCACAACCTGCTCTGGCTCCAGCTTCCCAGACAGATTTGCGTGAGGATCCCAGCAGCCCTGCTGATCCAGCAGCTCGGCAGGACACCCTCATCCCACGTGCCGCAGAGCTAAAGCCTTGGTATTCCAATGGTTTCCTCTCTGCCGAAAGCTGTGCAGTATTTCCACCCATTTAAAGGTCTGTAAGAGGTCTCATCAAAGCCAGGTATAGTTTATATTGCAGATGGCTGCTGACATGATATAATCCACCCTAACAGGCAGGCTGTTAAAGGTCAGAGTCTCACTTCACTTCTGTTATTAGCTTTGATGTTGGGAAGATGCTGAATTCCCTCCGTGTCTTTTTCTTTTAGAAGGAGAAAAGACACTGTTTACTGTCAGGCTCTTCATCAACATAATTGGTGGCTTCTCTGGAATCGTCCCTTTGCTCTAAAAAGCGCTGTAAATCAGCTGTAGGAAGCCTGGTCTTTGAAAAACCCTCGAGCGGAAGGGGAACACGAGCAGCAGTTTGCAGGATCAGCTCCATGTCTGTGCCAGATGTGTGCAGCAGGCAGGGGAGGCTGGAGCCTTCCTCATCCTGCATCCCTAAGCCGGCAAAACTGGTCACAGCTTTAAGACACGAGCATACCAGAGCCCTGGCAACTTTGGGGAGCCCCCCAGGAGTTGCTGCAAGCTCTGGATCAGGACGGAATCTTGAGCTCCACGCGCTGCTTCCATGCACAGCGGCGATGCTGCTCCCAGCATGTGCGTGCCAGGTTGTGGCGTGGCTGCTCCACATAACCCCTGCCTGCTCCAGAGCCTCGGAGGTCCCCGAGGGAGCAGAGACCACTCCCGGCCATCCAGGCTGTGCAGCCAGACCTGCAGCACTAAAGCACACCAGGCAAATATTCCTGAGAGCAGTCTGAGCGAAGCGAAGTGCAATGAAGTGTTTCAGCGACTGAAGTGCCAGGGCTGCTGTCCTTGGAGCCCACGCAGGGCTGCACCCTGCCCAGCCCCTCATTCCGCCGCTTGGATCCCGCTCCGCTGAATGGAGGCAGCAGAGTGGGAATCCCCCATCCTTTATGCCACCCCCTTTCTAAACAGGACCCCAAAGTGCAGTTTTTGTTGCTGAATCCCTTATTCAGAAATGATCCTGACATTACCCCAGCTTCCAGCTCACTGGGCGCTCCAGCTCCTGGAAAAACTTCTCATCTAATCTCAAGCAAGAGACATTATGCCCATCACCAAGCCCTGGCAAGGTCCCTGCTGACCTTGACCAGTCTCCTGTGCGGACCCCAAAGCTGTTCCCGACCGGGACACGGCAGGAGGCGGCCGGGGCTGCCGGGCTGGTGCCACGCTCGGCTCTTTGATCTCAGCAATAATGAGGCTTTGCCTGAAGATGGCACTACAGAATGGCTGGGGCGAGCGTGCGGCCGCAGTCCCGGCGGCTTCGGTGCGATTAACGCAGCACTGACCGGCCAAAAATCCCAGCTCCCATTCCCCATAAAATGCCTGTCCATCTGCCGTTCCCTGCCGGGCTGGGGGTCTGCTGGGGGGAAGGACGGCAGAGGTCACTGTGTGCCCGATAGACACAAACCCCAAATCCTCGGGAGAAAGCTGAACTCTCCCTGTTCCCTGCAAAACTCGGGCTTCCCAAAGCCAAAATCGGCCTCTTGCTTTCCGTGTTCATGAGTTTCATCCGTCTTGCTCCTGACTTGGTGAAACTGCAGCAGAAATTTTAGTGTCTCCCCATAAATGGCACCGCAGAAGCTCACGAGGTGCAGTTGCAGCTTCGGGGCAGCATGGTGGGATGGTTATTCCCCCTCTTCTCCTTCCCCATCCCACGCTTGCAGCTCCATTAAAACAAGCCACAACAGGAAGGAGTTACCAAACTGCCCAGCCCCGCACAGAGAATCGCCTCCTTCCCACTACACTGGACCAGGAGCTGTGGCTCCCAAATAATCTAAATACCCGGGCATTGATGCCAAAAATCCCCACAACCCTGAAGTTGCCCAGGTAGAGGTGTTTCAAAAGCACTTTCCTGAGGGTTTCCAGCAGGCTCCATGGGCAGCCAGGGGGAAATTCCTGGGCCAAGGGCCAGGAGGCAACAGGGAGGGAATAGGGAAAAGTCAGAGATTAACTATGCCCACGAGGGGCCCGGCGGAGGCAGCGTGCCCGGGCACGGGGCAGCCGCCCGGCCAGTGCCACTCGGCTGGTGGCGAGTGAGAGCGGGAGAGCGGCTCCGCGTTATCTCAGCCATCGCTGGTGCCGTGTCACACCCCGCGCCTTTGTTTCCAGCCGAGGGCAGATAAAGGTCTCGGAGCAGGCAGTAGGGTTATGGCCAGGGAAAGACAAAGCCTCCTTAAATCCAAACTGGGAAGCAGGGTTGCTGGAGGCGGCCAGGAGAAGGATGCTCGCTCCAGGAGATCACCCCCAGTCCTCCTGCATCAGGACTTCGACTGCAGGCAGGACGAGCTGGCAGGAGCACAGCCTGCCAGGCTCAGCTCGACATCAATTCACTGGAGAGGGTGAAGAATCGATCTGAACTGTCAGATAAGTCACATGCCTGAATATGAACCTGAGAAGACATCGTACACAAAACCCACCTCACTGTCTGTTACCAGCACCTTCCTGACCACTAGGAAGGGGTCAGGAGAGTTTGGATCCCAGTCCAGACTGGCTGTGGCTGCTGTCCATCAGCAGCTGTCACCTCCATGCTGCAGGATGACCACGGGCTTATGTGTGGGGAGTTGGGTGCGTTTCTGTTCCTCCCCTCTGCAGCCAGTGCAGAAACATTCCTGAAGTTTAAACAGATATTTCTGATGCGTTATGTGAAAAAAGACATTTTTACGACAAGAATAATGAACCATGATGGGGTTTAATGTCATTGCAAGCCTGTACACATGGTCGTCCCAATGAAAAGAGCATGTGAGGTATTACCAGAGGACTTCCCAAAGAGGATAAGATATGAAAGGAGAGGATAAACCATGGTGCCAAGTATCCATATGGCAGCGCAGCATTTGTGTTGGAAGCAGAGACAAGCCACAAAGTTCAAAGCTCCAAGCAGAGCTGCTCCAGAGTTCAAGGTCCCTCCAGCTTGATGGCATGATTTTGTCAGACATAGCTGCAAACCATGCCACGGCACTGGCATGTGCTCAGCAGGGCTGGGGATCGCCTTCCAGTCCAACCCACGAACGAGTTACAAAGTTCACGTTTGAGCCACTCCAGCATTTTGACTCATCAGGGTTTCTAAGCCATTTCTGCATGAGACATGGACAAAGTTAAAGGTGCCACAAGCGGGACAGGGACTGCCAGCCCGTGTGGGCCTGAATTCCTTGCTTTCCCTAAATCATGTCATCTGCCTGAGCATCCTTCACCAGCTTCCTAACATTTCCCATCCATCTCGGCCATTGGAAACCCCTTGGATCTCCCTTTTGTTTACAATGAGTAATGGGCAGGAGTTAACAGAGGTTCCAGAGGAAAAGGTCAGTGTAGTTCAAGCAGCATTAGGAAGAAACTCTCAGCCCCGCTTTGATCTGCAGAGGATTTAAGCGGTCAATAAGGCAGCGCGGGGAGCAGCAGCGTCGCCCAGATGCCCCCTCGCTGGAGCTGCTCCGAAGGCCCCGGTCCCGGTCCCAGCCCCGCCAGGATGCAATTCCTACCAGTCCCTCGGGGTTTATGGCCGGGGGAGGGCGTGAGTCACGGGCCCCGTGTCTGGCGGTGCCATGCACGGCTCCCCGGCCGCCGCCGCCGCCGCCGCAGCCTCCCCGCGTGTTTGCAATTGCTGAGGCGGACTGTTTGCTCCTGCCACGTCCAAGGCAATCCAGTAAAAGTTTACAAAGGGCTAGAGCTCAATCGTGAGCTTGTGAAAACACCAGTCCGGGCTCCCCGGCTCTGCGGTTCAAAGTCTGAAGTGTGCCCCGTCGATTTACACACGTATTTATTCTACGGCTGAATGGGAATCATTTCACCGAGGTCGACCTTCCAAGAAAACGGGGTGAAAGCCCTTGAGCTGGAGGGAGTGGGTGGGACTTTTTCTTTTTAACCTTCAAAGGCGTCGGGCTGATGGATCCTGCCCAAGTACAGCCAATTAACGCCACACGATGAGGCAGGATGATGGGCTGGAGCAGGGCTGGATGTGCGGCAGCTCCATTGCCCGGAGTAACACTGGGTCAGATACCCAATGGCTCAGCTAGGATGAGATTTTAAGAGGCATTTTCATCTCCTCAAAGTGGAAAGACCACAGCCCACCATCCCAAGAAAGGACTTCTCTTCAACACCAGCATAAACCCTGGTGTTTATACAACCTGAAAAGACAAACGCCCTGTATGGATGCCCTTTCCATATTCATGATGGCATTTTTCTGGCTTATCCTAATCCACTTTTGAAATAAAATCAGCTAAATTTGAAAACGGTGCTGCCATCATAACAGGGCTGGTTTTGTGCAACTCTGGCAGAAAAACTGCATGAGCTCACCCAGCACAAACGTCACGTTTGTTCTGGACTAAAGATCTGCCCCATCCATGGATTCTCCCATGCTTAGAGTATCATTTCACCTCACACTGTGTGCACCAGGGTTGTAATGGAAAACCCTGTTATCACTCAGTGATTTCCTCCCCACCCTTCTGCCTGTGTGTCCCTCCCAGTACTCACCTTTCTGCTGCTCCCTGCCCATGCACAGCCACATTTGGTGTCCTGAATTTCTTCTCTACATCCATGCCTGTTCTGAACCCTCCATCTCAAATGAACACCTCTTCACTGCCCAGCCTCTTTCCCTTCTCTTCCTCTCCTTGCTTGGCTGTTGCCTCTATCAGCAGGATGCATTTGGAAGAGCTTTTACTGAATAAACCCTATAAATGAAGTCGCTCAGTATCATACACGTCTCCCGCTGGTTCCCCAGCAGGTTTCCAGATTAGAGAGGGGGAAAAAAATCCAAAAGAAATCAAAAGAAACCAGATGCTCAGGGGATTGATTATCCTTTGGATAAATAAAGTGTTTGGAAAGTTCTGAAAACACATTTTGATGCTGGGAACTAATTTATAAAAAGCAGAGGTCAGGAATAGATATGGGTTCAGGCTTCCCAGATGCCAGGAAATGATGTTAGGTTAGGTTTTCTTGGAGTTAGAGCAGTGCAGAGGGTATGATGGGTACCTACCACCTGTGGGCTGTGAGGTTTCCATGGGTGCCTCCAGCCGAATCGTTTTTGGGATGGGTCAAAGGCAGGAACAGAGAGCAGCTCTTGCATTTTCCACGGGGTCCCATACGAAGGACAGCTGCAGCCCGAGCAGAGCCTCTTTACATCCTCCCCTAATCCGCTCACACCCTCTCGATCTGGTTCAAATAAGTCAGTGGGTTTGTCCCGAGCCCCAAGCAGGGATGCACATGTTCCTGGGTGCGGGGGAAGCCTTGGAAATGGGGTCATGAAAGGATATGGCTGGGAGAAACCACTCATCGGGCAAAATCCCGGGCTGAGCGCCCGCCTGGAGCTCACATGGGGTGGCTCAGCAGGAGACGAGCAGCCATGCTGCCGGCAGCTGCCTGACACGGCTTCTCCTCCCTCCAGGAGGCAGCCCAGGGATGGAGAGGAGCGAGGAGCAGGCAGACCCCAGGGTCACTCCATGGACCCCTGCCCAGCTGCCCCCCAGCATCCCACCTCCAAGGGCTGGAGGTCCCTGGGCTGGGCCCGGCTGGGGTGGCCATGAATGCAATCCTGGGAGAGGCAGGACTGTCCCACAGCACACACTGGAGTGTGCACAGAGGGTCTGAAGGCAGCAGGATCAGAGATCCAAGGACAGAGGGTTGATGGAGGAGATAAGCTCTGGAAAAGGTCATTAGCCAGAGAGGTTGGTATTTATCTGAACATGCAAAAAAACCATAGGGAAAAAGCTGTTAAGTGACAGGGTAAATATTTCAAGTGGTGTTTCCATTAACTCCGCATTCCCTTCACAGATTTTCCTTGGTTCTGCTCTTGGACTCAAAGTTGCCTTCAGTGACTTTTTCGTTCTTATCTCAATTCTAAATGTTAAACTCCTTGAGTCAACTGATTCTAATAATTTAGAGTGTTGTTTCAGTGATTTATCAGAGCAATACAAGCCAAAATGAGGGATTATTTGTGAAAGCTTGTTTGAAGCACTTACAGGAAAAAACCATTTCTGAAAACATGAATGAGATTATTTTTTAGGAAAAAAAAGCACATGTGTAATTTTCAGGAGCTGAAATGAAAGTGTGTAATTTTTCTGAAGGACTTTGACAATCAAAAGCTCTGAAATGAATAACCTTCTGGCCCCCCAACTGTATTCCTGCAAATCTTTCTTTGCTACTAATAAGTGTTAGCATTTCTATCATATTCACCATTGTGCAAAATGCATTTCTGCCATCAATACCTTCATTTATGTGAGCCTTTTTGTTGTGCTTTCGTTGTTGATACATTCAAGCTATTTATTATTACTTGTTTCTTTCAAATCACTTTCCCATGTCTCCTTTATATTTCTTTTCTGCATTCAAAACACACATTTAAATAGTCTGTGTCTCTAAGAGGAACGATATCAATGATAAAACACCCACCCAGTGAGCTCTTTTGCACGTTTTATAATCTCTTTATGCTTTCTCACCCTCTTTTGCAAAGGCTTTAATTTCTCTTGTATTATGCAGGGTATAAATACCACAAAGGAGATATTGATATTATTTGTTTATAGGGCACCTCACACATTTACAGCTCAGGTCCAGAGGTTCTCCCATTGTACAGCTAAGAGAAATGGCAGGTATTTTTAGGGCAAAATTCCCATCTGACTTTATAACAGAGATATTTCTGCTCTGCAATATTTGCCTTTAATGATAACGACTCCAGCTCTGATGATAAAACCCCAAATCTTGCAACAAGTGTTTCTCTTTTTTTTTTCCTTTTCCACTACTCCTGGAGTTGTGTGATTGTACAATTATCTCAGCTTCTATTTGTTATCATCTTTTATACCTTGTGGCTGCCAAAAAGAGCTTGAAATGGCGAACTCTGATGTTTCAGGCATTCAAAGGTGTTGAGAAATGGGAGGTCCCGAGGCAGAGTTCACGTTGCTGAGACATGGCAAGGGGGCCCTCTCCATGATCCCAGGGGAGGTGTTGGGGTTCTTCTACAACACTGGGGGCTCCTGGCTCCAAATTTGCTACAGGGTCCAGCCTTGTGCCCCACAGACTGGCCTTACCCTCTGTGTGCAGTGAGATGCCCGCTGAGATCCAGAATTAGTGGGTTCTGCCAGGATGTTGTGAACCGGTGGGGTTTTTTAGCTTAAAATACCCCTTAAAGAGGGGTGAGTGCTCGGGGGAGGCTGCAGAATGCCAGCGACACACACACATGGATGGGGAAGGTGCACATGGATGGAGCAGGCAGCCGCAGCTTCCCAAATCATCCCCACGTGCTGCGCAGCAAACGCGCTGAAAGCCTCCGAGGGACATCCCCGAGCCCGGGACATCCCGAGCCTGGGGCAGCCCCGCCGGGCTCCTGTCCCACCGCCCCCCGAGAGCCAGCACGGGGACCCGCCGTCCTCGCCAGCTTTGCAGCGTGACCTGTCAAGAGCAGGGTCAGCTGCAGGTCAGCCCTAAAGAGAGAAAACAGCAATCGCCTCCCTCTTATCAGCGCTTGGGGCGGGTGGAGAGACACCCGTGGGGTGGGAGCAGGGCAAGGGCCGCGGGGATGGCCCGGGGGTCACCCCTGGGTTACCACCTAACAGCTCTGGTGGGGGAACGAGAGCTCCAGGCAGATTAACCCCCTTCGGTGCCCAGCTCCCGCATCTTTACAGCTCTGGTATAAAGCCAATACACACTGCCCCACCCAAAAAAAGGTGCTTTTCCAGCCAGAATTATGTCCATTTTCATGCCTGACGCAGGAGAGAGTGAAGCTTTGCTGATGCACAGGGTAACCCTATAGAAGGCTCTGAACCCTGCCCACATTTATTCTCATGCACCTTGCAACCTGTGACTATTTATGTATTCGAGGCTTAAAAGAACAAAGCATTTAATCATGTGCTTAACATCAAGGCCACCAGTAGTTTCCCTCACACTGAAGGAGTTATTCCCATGTGGAGCACCGAGTCACAGCCTGCTGTGTTGGGATCCAGGCAAAGCCCAGCCCTGCTCGGAGACATTTTGGGGCAAGTGGGCACGATTTCAGGAGAAACAACCCCATCTCTGAGAAGCAGCCTGGGATTTACAGAAAACTCGGTATCATCCAGAGCTGGGGTAAAGCAGCTGTCTAAAATGAATGTAACACTCAGTGTTTTGGAGGATTTGCCATTTTTCCTGGTTTCTGGTGAACTGTCTCCATTCCACTTGCCTGTGTAAGGGGCTGTTCCAGTTCTGCACCTCCCCAGTGCCTGTGCCCCTCATGCGGGGCTGTGGTGCTGCCGCTCCATCTCTTTCTATTTTCCTTTAGCCCAGCTGATCCAATCTGGGAATAAAAACAGAGGGAAACAGATGGCCCATTGTACACTCTGCTCCTGCCTGCACCGGCTCCCAAGAACCCGGTGCTGGGGCCAGGTCTTGCCTCTTATTTTCCATGTTTCAGGTTAAATGCATGTGCTAAGAGGAATGTGGGCAGGACAGCTTGTGTTCCTGAGGGGGGCCCCCTCAGTCACCCCCTGCTTTGGGATGGTTTTCCTGCTAGAGCTGAAGAAATTGGTTGGAGAAGATCCCTGAGGCAGGAATGGGTGTCCTTGAGCCAGGAGCCCCTGGGGTGCTGGCAGGTGACCTTTTTGTCAGCCCTATTAATCATTGAGTAACATCCTAGGTGCTACAGCAGCTGGAAAACTCTGAAGTATGATTTTTCATATCGGTGGATTATATTTCTCACCAAAAAAGAGGGTAATTTTTACACCTGCAAAGAACTGTGTGTTACCACCTTCCCTCCACAGCTTTTATTGCACTATATAATAATTCATTGACATGACATCAGCTTTGATATCAAACTCTGCCTCCAATCAGCCCAGCTCCAGGGAAGTTTCTGTTTCACTTCTGCACAGCAAGCATTGGCCACATCCAGGCACAGGCAGCTGGTAGCTCCTAACCCTGCTCCCATTTTCCAGGCTTTTTCCCTACCTCAGGAGACAAGAAAAAGCAGAAGGCTGACCCCCAGCATGATGAATTCCTGCTGAGCTTTTTCCCATTAACTTCAGTAAGGGCTTAATCCAGTGGTTTTCAGAAGCTGGGTGGCTGGTGGGGACTTTTGATGGAGGCAGGGGAGAGAAGACAGGGTGTTAACATGTATTTCTGATTAATTATAGTGTTCTCAAGAGTAAGTGAATAATAGTACTGGTCAGAGCCAGGCATCACACGGGTCTCAGCCCTGCAGAGTAAATGGTGTCTGAATTGTGAGTAATGTTGACCTGGCAGAGGCCAGATAAGATACGGATTTTTCATGTCCAGGGCTGGACAGAATTCCACATATTGATAACTAAATGCACCAAAATTTAGGCAGCACTTAGCACGCAGCTCTTCCTTGCTCTCAGAAATCACATTCAGCTGGGCTAGACAGCAGAAGTGCCCAGCAGGGCAGGTAACTCATAAGAGAACAATTAGGAGATTAAATGGCTTCAATAACTTCCAGCCTCTCTGCCTATCTGGTACAAAAAGCATCTTTTCCTGTTAATCTGGGGAGAGCCAGGGGCCAAATCCTGCAGTGTCTAGGAGGGATTTCTGCAGGGATCCTGACAGTTCCCAACTGGAATTACGTTCCGGTGCCACCAGATAAAATCACAACTAAACAAGTGCTGGTGTTAAACTAAACCAATGACAGCGTTGTGGAGAGAATGAGGCCCTGGGGCAACTGAGTTACGCTGGGGCAACTTGGGCAACAATCTTTGGGGGCTGAACACTTTCCATGCACGTTGACCCAGCACCTTTTATAAATAACTCCTGAATTTACCCACAGCTCTCAAAGCCATCTAACTCTCCTGTGTCAGAGCTGCCCAGAACAACTAAAAATTCACGATTGTTTTTCAAAGCACAATAATCTGCCTAAAGTCAGCTGTTCTTGTTTTTAGTCATCTTGAAAACATGAAGATACCCCATTTCCCTGAAAGCAGGCAGGAGGAATGCAACAAAATGAATAGTTTGACTTTCATGGTTTTATTTTGGCATATATTTCATATCTATATCTCATATCTATATATGATATACATTATTCTATTATTGACCTGTTCAGATGTTTCTCAATGGAAAATGTTCAAAATTTCCAGTTTATGAGCTGTTCTTGGAGGAGAGGTGACTTTTTGACACTGATTTGGAATGAAAAATGGTTTGAATAATCCAAGTTTCCTACAGAATATAAACTCCACCTTCCAGCCAGGTCTGGGAGTGATAATTTTCCTCCTACTACAGGTTTTCTCCCTTATCAAAAAAAAAAAAAAAAAAAAAAAAAAAAAAAAAAAAAAAAAAAAGATAAATGTCACGATACACACTTGAGTCTCTTGCATTTTTGCCAGGCTAAGTGATGGAGAAATTGCTTCATCCCTTCTGATGGCACTGGTGAAGATGCTGAGAAATGAGCTGTGTTTAATTCCGTCCTTCTATCAGGAATCTGCTAAAATTTGGGCTGAATGAAAACAAACATTTCCCCAGGAACTGCACTCAGCGCCCACAGCATGGTGGGAACAGGTCCTACACTGCCTCCAGCAATTCTCCCTGAGGATGTCACTCCTGTTTACAGAAAGGCACTCAGGGGTGGGCAGAGTTAAACCAACCTTAAATATTTTAGCACAGCACATCCACTGCCTTCTCACAAGGTGTCAGAATGAGACATTACTTATAAAAAGGTGATAATAATGCAAAACCAAACAGAAACTTGGGGTCACCCCACCTTTTGAGCACTGCTCTGTGCTGAGCTTTGCAGACCCCCGGCACTGCTCTGGACCATCTGCCCCAAACCTGGGTGTTGTAGGAGCTTTCCTGCTACAGCAACAGCTTTTGCTGGCAGGTGTTGTATGAATGGGGCAGGTCAGAGCTCTCAGTTTCTTTTCAGACTTGGCAAAGTCAGGAAGACTGTGTCTATTCAGTATTAAATATTATCTCCTGCAAACAAGACTTAGGAGCCTGTTTAAAAACCGTGGGCTTTAAAAAGCATGGGCTTTCCAGCCCAGCACAGGGGGCCACATCAAATCCTTCTTTTATGAATCACAAAATAGATGCTGCTTTAATGCTTATGAATATTTGTAAACTGGAAGTTCTGACTGAAGCCAGTGCTTGACCTCCCGGCATTCCCGGCCGGACACATCCTGGCGTAGCTCATTGAAGGTGCCCATGGTCCGCGCTTTGCCTTGTCACCGGGAGATATGGCACGCAGATGGAATGATCATACTGGCCTCCAAAGGAAAATATTTAACCCAGGGATGTCAATGGAATATAGAAATGATGGTTAAAATCCCAGAAGCCTGCCTTGTTTTTGTCTTTTTCCTTTCATCTAGCACTTTGGGTCATGCCATCACTTATACGCTTCAGCCCAAACAGGCAATTGCTGAGTTAAGAACCTGGAGTTCAAAGTGAACCATAAACCTTAGTCTATAAGATAAATCATACAAATTACTTTACAGAAATAAATAGAACATTTGGGAGAGAGGTTATCTTCTTGCCTTCAGTTTACATCTCTAATGACTGTAAGTTCACAAATGCATTCTGTCAAGAATATAAACATTGCTTTTATTATACTAAAGACAGATATTTATGACCAACTTTTACAGTATGGCCTGCCAGCTTAGAGGAAAACTCTGGAATCTGGGCAAGAATGTAGAAACTTTGTCATGATAATTATTAAATTTGTGGGCACCTTTTTAAAGCACCGTGAACTCTGCTCAGAAAAAACCTCACAATTTGGGTTAAACTGCAGAAATAAGGTTTTAAAACAGGGCTGAGCTTTGCTAAATTTTTCTTGTGCAAGTGGTGCTGACATGCAGAAATAGGTGTTCCCACACAAACACACCCAGGTGGGATTTCTCTAAAACTTTGAACTCATCTTTCCCACAGTTCTCAATGATTTTATTATTGCAGCCTTGCATAGTGCTGTGTTTCAGGGCACAATCCTTGCTCTCCTGCTCTTGTTGCCAGAGGAATTTCATTTGGATTAGACTAGTCACTCAATCCTTTTTTCCTATGGCACAGTATAATAAGGAAAAAATATTAGATTGATAAAAAGATTTTTTTTGCTGAAATTAGGTGTTGGAGAAGTCAGGGAAACGTGGAGGCAACCCCAAAGGGTGTTTTACACCCAGTTCCCAGCATGGAAACTGGTCCCATCTTGTTCCTTAAAGTGCTGCCTCATCCTGCTCTGTCCAGACCACATTAGAGTCCCCAGCAAACCAAAATATTTTTTACTGCTCTTTGAAAAGCTCCTCTTGCAAAGCAGGGGAACAGCTTGTGTAGGATGCAGCTTGGGTACCCAACCTGAAGCTCCTGTCGTGCAGAAGATGGGGATAAATAACATTTTCCTTGCACAAATCCAGGAATCTTGCAGTGCATTGCTGTTGTGGAAATCTGGCCTCTGCTCCTTGCTCTGTCTTTAGGATAAGGCTGGCTGGGGAGAGGTTGGGCTGTCTGGGACAGGAGGTGCTGCTCGTGCCTTGGGAAGTCGTGACATCAAGTGTTTTCACTGCTTGATGGTCTCAGGGTGCTCCTGGGGAAAGAGAGACCAGATCCAGGTCCAAAAGGATAAGAAAAATGCCTCCCCAAGCCCCAGAGGCAGCTCCGCAGAGCGTTTGGGCTCTGCTCCATCTCATCTCACTTACCCCTCCAAAACAAGTCCCTCTGAGCCCAAGCTAAGCCTAATTAGCAAAGCAAACGTGGGCACGGCTCCACTCGCAGTGCCTGGGCTGTTTTACGTAAGCCCACGGGTATTTCCCATCTCAGCCAAATCAGCACCTCTGCAGAGCCCTCTTTCCTCCCAGAAAAAAGTGCCTGTTTTGGAGCAGGAGGAGAGGAAAGACTCACACCAAAACCACTCTGCAGCAACCACTCTGGGCTGCATGTGTTCTGTGAGAGCAGCAGTCATGGATAAGGTATGAGAAATTGGACATGAGATTGCATTTCCTGCTCATGCATCTGCTGGATAAGCTGTTTGGAGCCTGCTGCTCCATCCAGGGATTGTTTCTTTCCTACATCATGGTAGTCACAGTGTCTCTGGTCGGTTGGGGTAAGTTATGTCTGGGAAGGGAAGGAGCGGAAGAAAAGGGAAAGAAAGGGGGGAAAAAAGGAATATGTTGAAGACAAAAGTGTTTAAGCCCAGACACGTCGGTGAGCACGTGTGTGACACATTCATGGTCAGAAGCAGGGATGTAAAATCTGTGCGCCCAGTCGCGCTCAGCAAATCAAAGGGTGGAATGGAAGAAAGAAGGAATTCCTCAGCTCTGGCTACGCCTGCAGATCTTGCCCAAATGTTGCTGGTGTGCCTCCCCCCCACTCCAAGCAGTGGAGCTGCAGGGAAGTCTGGGGTGCAGACCAGCTCCCAGTGAGGATTTCACGTCTCCAGTGCCCCCCAAATCCTCACTGCAGGAACCCGGGTCAGCACTGAGTGGAGGGAGGATGGGCTGCAAGCTGGTCCTCAGCACTGATGGGAGCAAATTATCAGTGACCAAGAGAGCTCTGGGCTTCTCCCATTGGGACAGCATCTGGCTGGGAAGCAGAGGGGAGAGGAAGGACCGTCAGGGTTTGGGCATGGGTGAGTTTTGGAGTCAGTGGGCTTGTGATGGACAGCAGGAGGGAGCAGGGCTGCATCTCCAGAGAGGGTCAGCAAGCAGTGGCAGTGCCAGTGTCCCCTGTGTCCCCAGGGACACACCCAGATCTCCTCCCAGCTCCACTGGGGCACATCAGAGTGTGCCAGCTGCTCTGTCTGCCCTTGCACCTTTCTGCTTTGCATACAGGGGCTGTGATAGAGATGAGAACCTCACCTCCGCTGTATAAACCCACGGGACCATTTAAAAACCTTTCCCGATGGAGGGACGGCTCCACTCCCTCACAGCAATGCACCAGAGGGTGTTTTGATAAACTGATTGTATCCACAGCTCAAGTGGATGGGGGTTTCTGGAAAAGGTCCAGGGATTTTCTGCTCCATTTGACATCTCCCACACAGACTCCTCCCTTTTGTTCCAAGCAGAAGTGTTACTTTCCTTCTCTCTCCTCACCTTTTTTTTTTTTTTTTCCAGAGGGAATCAAGATGCAGGATAGGAAAGAACACAAATGAGCAAACAAACAAAAAGCCAAGAGAAATTATTTTTGCATTGAATCATGCAGAAAAAGGTCCACTCCTTTCAAATGGAAGTGAACAGCCAAAAAAATTCTGAGGAAAAAAGGGATTCAATGGGAGAAGTGCATGGAACAAAATAGATTTTTCTTCACTGGAGACGTTTTGCAGGAATGCCTGTGACTCCTCCAGCCCCTGCTCCTGTGCCACCTGCCCTGAGAGGGGGACACAAACAGAACCCAGCCATCATCTCCATCCTTGAGATTGCCCTTTGTGCAAAACTTACCACTGCCCACGGATTAATAGAGGGATTAATTAATAATTTGACTTAAATGGTGTCTCAGGGCTCTTCATTACTTGACTGCTTGGTTGGAAGCACCAACAAATATTTTGTGTTTTAGCACAGAACTGAGAGCAGGAGCATGTTAACTGCATCCCTGAGGTGGTGTCCCTGGTTCAGCAGAGGCTGCTCCTTGGAAGACCCAGACAGATCCAGCCATTTCCCCACACTCCTCTCTCTTGCACTGGAGCCACCCTCTCAAGGGCTTTTTTCTCCAAAATTAATTACAACTTGCATTAAAGCCAGTGCATCTTAATATGAGCTCTGTCATAATCACAGATGAATGAGGTATCGGGATGTACACAGTGAAAACTTCTCTTTGTTGGAGTCATTTATAACACACAAGTATTCCAGGATTATTCCAGGCAATAAACAGGCCAGGACAACCGTGATTATCCATGAAAATGAACGATGGTAAACGGTTTAATACAATGGTTTACACAAGAAGTAGTATAAAAAAACATCTCCCAGGCATCTTACCTGAATGATAAATGAAAACAGAGCCTCAAATAACAATAACAATGTAAAACAATTTGGGAAGCCTTTTCTAAGCAGCACCCTGGTTAGAGTCCAAAGAAAATACATGCAAAAAATATTCAAAATCCCATGCTTTGCATTGACTTTGGCCAGCTCCCAGTTCTTGGGTATAAAGCTTTCTCCCAAAGTTTTGCAAGTAAAACAAGTTCTTTGAATGAGGGCCTGATCCAGCCAGCTGCTGAGCATTCTCCATTCTCACTGAGGTCATTGACATCCACAGTTTGCAGGACAGACCTAATGCATAAGTCAAAAAAATATTCCATATTGAAATCCATCACATAAAACTCACCAAAAAATGAAACCTTCAGAATCCACCCCTTAGTTGTGTAATGCTTTTTTTGTTTTGTTTTTTTTTAATTGAAAATAACAGAGATTTGAATACTGAAGTCACAGCTGGAAACTGTTCCGGCATCTGAGTGACCATGAGGCCCATGGAACTGGATGCTGCTCTCAAGGTTATGGCCAAACCCTCCCTGCTCCACTCGTGGGAGCAGCCTGATGCTTGGAAGCAGCTTCTGGAAATGCTCCTGCACACAAGCTGCCCCTTCAGCCCCGAGCACGGCGCAGGATTGGGCTCTGAGCCCTTAATCCCCGCAGTGAGAAGTGGAACACTGCACACAAGATGTAGCAACAAAATAGATTTAGTTCAAGGTTAGTCTCAAGAACCCTTATCTGATCACTGACAGTAATTTATCACACAGAACCCATCATTAGCGTCAAGCTGTTTTATTACCCACTAACTTAACACTGTTTTACCAAGAGTCAAGTGTGATGTCACTCATGTTAAAGTAATTTACAGCTAATAGATATGAGGTAGGAGTCAATGTTGGCTCGCTGAGTTCCTTTCATACTCAGTGCTAGCTCCTCTCATTTTGCTCAGTAGGCAAATCAGGGAGCAAGGAGAGGCAGCAGTAACGGGGAAACCAGCCCAAGCACACACAGAGGAGCTCTGAATTCCCCAGCAATTTTTACTTTGAGTACAAGAACTGACTCAAATACATGAACTCTGATATCCAAGAGTTGAAATGGACAGTGGGATTCAAGAGACAATAACAAGTAATCCGGTTTGTGGGACAAGATGTGTGGAGTGCTTTGGCCATGTGGAAGCTCCAGCACACCAGCAGAGGGGGAATCCCTCCAGAAGTCACATCACATACCCCCAGATCCTGCAAAATCTGTCCCACCAGGAAACAATAAGCTTGGGCTGATCTGACATTGCGTTTTCAGTGGTCTCAGCTCTGATGCTGAGAGTTCCCCTAATCTGGAACACAAAGAGAACTTACAGAAACCTCGATAAGGAGTTTTGTTGCAAAAGAATTGAGACAATTGTGCATGAACATTGTTTTCCTTCCCTGCCTTCCCCGTCTCTCCAGCCAATTCTGTTCAGTCTTAAGGTCAGCCCCAGTGCAGGCTGTGTTTATAAGAGAATACATTTCCCATTTCCAAGCACTTGCCATCTCCTCTAATGAATCCTCCTGCTGACGTCTCCAGGATCCATGTTCTTAGCCTGCTAGACATTCAGAGATAATCCTGACTAATGTGTATATATTCAAAGAGTTTTATTGTGGAGAATCGTACATTTGGGTTAAGGGAAAGGGCATCCTATATCAGCTCACCTCTCCAATTTTATACCCATTAAAACCATTTTAAATCGTTGTATCTGCTCTCATTTCCCCTGGAAGTTCCTAAACTTTGGGCTATTTGCATGGTGACTTCAAATGGTCCTGGAGGTGTGACCCTTCAAGGGACTGCAGAGAAGGTCTCCAGGGATTAAATTTTAACAGTTCTTGGGATCTCAGGTAAATATGTTGCTCTGACAACACACCTGGACTGTAAATCATTGGAGCATCTCTTTTGTCAGCTCTGTCAATAACTGTCCTGGTCTGTAAATTCTGTTTGATCAAACAACTCTTGGAAACAATCCCAATTTCAATGATGACCTCCGTTTCAACCCACAGCACCAATTGTATGCAGATTGGCCAATGGCCCCTGAAAGCAAGACCCCCAACTTTTGGCTGCAGGAAGGGACCAGCTGACCAGATGTGAGGCTGAAGGTTTGGAAGAGCTGGACAATGGTTAAACTCTACCTAGAGATTGGCCTGGGTACAGTCAGATGGGATATACATGCTCATAATTTTCTTCCTTTCCATGGGGAACTGAATGAAAGCTTGCCAGGACTTCTGCTTCTGCATATCTCTGCTTTCTTAAAATCGTTCCAGAGGTTTCTGGTAACACATGGCTTAGCTCAGGCAGTTCCTGCGGAATCTCAAGAGCGATCAGGAGATTGTGAGTGGCCCTTTGCCGTGTTCTCCCTGGCCGCAGCACTGGTGGGCTTCCACTTCCTGGGCAGGACCAGCTGTGATCCGGGCCTAAAACTCACATGGTGCAAAGCCCAGGTTCTGGCTTGACTTTTTATTTGCAAAAGTAATAAAAAACGTTCCTCTATCCCTCCCCAACTCCGGAGCTTTCAACCATGGATGCCACTGCATCTCTTGGGCAGCTCAAAGAGACAAAGAAGTGCTTTGCTTCCCACTCCAGCCAAACCAGCTGCCTCTCCACCTCTCTCTCTCCATACCTCCTCTCCAACTAATTGGAGCCATGTTTTCATGCCAAAGCAGATGAAAAATGCAGCCAGTGAGGGCTGAGAGGTTGTTGAGAAGGTGAAAAATGAGGCTTGGAGAGGTCAGGGATGCAGCCAAAGAGGGAAGTTCCGTGAGGTGGAGGAGATTTGCTGACCCAGGCCAAGGCAGTTCAGATGTGGCAGAGAAGCTGCGAAAGGAAAGCACAGCCTGCAGTGGGTGAAGGCAGGAAGAATATTGGGCATAGGGATATTCAAATGAAGCATAGCAAAGCAAGGCAGGGAACATTAAATTCAGTTCTAATAGGTAGGAAAGGCTGCACCATTCATTAGTCACATCCTTTCAGTACCTTGCTTGTGAGAAGTCACAGTGCCACTTCTCCATCATGGAAGATTATTTTTAGACCCATAAGGCACATGAGGAGAGAGATGCAAAATGAAAATAAGCCCATAATGCAGAGAGTGTCCCAAACTCATCCCTAGGGCTCCTGTATCAACTGCAGTGGAAGACTTCCACCAGAGGTTCATTCAGACCTGTATTTAGAAGTGCACATCTGTGCAATGCTGGCCTTATGAGTCAGGAACTTCACACCAAGCCTGAAATAGGAAAAAAGAAGTGCTTCTAGTTATAGATACCAAATAAAGCAGAAAACCAACTTTAATATCACAGGTGATTTCGGGCAGAAATTTTATAAGATGTGAAATTCTGTCCCTGTTAGTGTAGAGTTAAATAAAACTCCAGAAAGTAAAATGAGGGAGAGTCATGTTTTGGGATCGTGCCTCATTCTGGGCCTTCAGAATCAAATCCATGCAGTCTCCTGATTTAAACAACAGACTTCTGCAAGCCTTCAGACCTTGGAAGAAGAAACCACCTTCCATGCAGCCAGACTCTCAAGTGGTTGGATTTACTAAGTGCATAACTTCTCACTATTTATATTTTAAATCAAAAGTTTCTTGCTTCCTTCTACTCTGTATACATACGTAAGGTTTAAAAAAGTGGAGATGTGGATTCAAAGCAGCTATAAAAAACCCAGTTGATTTATCCCTCAGTGATGCAGGGACTCCTGTCCTGAACTACATACAGAAGTGGCCAGGTAGACCCACCTGCAGGTGACACCCTCCAGACCCTCCCCATCCTTCCCTCCAAGCAAGAATGCTCAAAGAACCAGGAATGATTCCAGATGGGCAAGGGCTACAGAAACCATGAGGAAGGTAACTCAGGTACAGCCTTGCTGCTGCAGGGAGGCTTGTGTAGGGGGTGAACCCTCCCAAAAGCTGGACCTCTGTTCTTTGGGTAGTTTGGGAAGGCAAATCTCCAAAAGAGACTCACTTTCAGGAGCCATAGACCATCCAAAAGCTATCAAGCAAATCCTAAGGTAAGTGAGTGTTGTCTCATTTTCAAGATTAGGGGTTTAATGTTGTATTGAAAAATTAAAGTCTTTCCACCATGGGGGCTGGTTGGAAATGTATCCAGCCGGAGAGCAGGGGCACAGCACCAGTCAGACAACAACTTCTGTCTCCCACTTTTGTCCCAGACAGATGAAATCAGCAGTGCTTCCTCAACATCATTGCACTTCTAAGGAATAACGAATCCGAGGGTCTCCCAGAGGGATTTTTCTTTTTTTAATCCTTGAGATGTCCCCATTTCCAGTTTCCTTGCAGCATCCCACATAGCGAGGGGCTCTGATTATGAGAACATTTCTGTTGATATTAGAGCTCATTGCTCCAGAGCCCAAAGCTTTAAGGAAAAACACCCGGTATAACGAGACTTGAAATGAAGAAAATGAGCTCATACCCCAGCTGGGAGACTCCACTTTATGGAAACACAGTACAAATATCTCCAAATGGCTTGGGCACCAACATCCCACCTCCCAACCTTCAGTAATAACATAATGGTCCCAATTTTTCCTTCCCTGGCATGGAAAGAGGAAGATCCTTTGCACGTTTCTCCCAACCAAGCAACAACCAGGTTACATCATGACTTTGGTGGCCGAAGCTCCTCGCTTTCCTCCCTCCCCCACCCCAGGAACAATGGCTAACTGTTCTTTTTCCATCTATAAATTTGTCTGAGTTAACAGTTCCCAAGATCTGGCAGCAAGCTGGAGCTGGGAGTGAGCTGAGAGATAGGAGAGTGACAGTCTGAAATGAAACACAGAGCTGCTGGGCCTGCAGCCGTCAGACAGGAGCCTGGCTCCCTCCCTTAAAGATTAGCGAGACTCCTTCGCTGGAGCCCTCCGCATTCCCCAAAATCCTAGCAACAAAGTGCTGTCTCTCAGCCGCCAATGAATCATGTGAATTTAACCTTTCACCTGGCCACAAGAAGGTTAATATACCAAAATAGCCCTTTTTTTTTTCTCTCTTCCCCCATTTATTGCCCATAATGGCAGCGGGGAGCACGGTGAAAACCCTGTGGAGCTGGAAAGGCTCTGGAAGTGGTTCGATACCAGACTTCTGCCAGGACCGGGCTGGCACGCCCAGCATCAGCCCACCAGGCTGGAGTTTGTACAGGGAAATAGTTTCCATTACACAGTAGACAAGATTTTTGCCTCTCCTTGCCTGGCTGGTGCCTCTCTGTGCCCTCCAGCTTCAACCCCACAAACATTTACCCAAGGCGTCCCCCAGCGTGCCCACATGGCCGGATCCTGAGTCACCTGCTGCTCCCATCCACAGCAAAACTCCTGGAGACTTCCCAGGTGAGGTCAGACCCTCAGCCCCCGTGAGATGCTGAGCCCTCCTAGGTCTGTGTATCCTCCTTGGGCTGGAAATCCTTGTCCCTTGGCCTTGAGGCAAAGTTGGAACCCTCAATGTCCCCTGCATAAAAAAACCATGGAGACCACAGTTTGCCCATCTGCAAAAAAGGGATGTGGTCTGTCCCTCACAGGGTATTCCCAGCAGCAGGAGTTGCAGCCCCAGCCCATGCTCACTGGGCCTGCCAGAGGATTTCCTGACTGCTCTGCAACTTGGAGCTTCTGTTAAATCCGCCTGGAAAGAAAATGAATTTTAAACAATTTGGGTCCAAATCACGCAAGCACAGGTCACTTTTTGGAGGCACATGCTAAATTACCCATCTGAGGGGGACACACACTGCAGTTGGCATTTCGTACCCTTTAAATATTGAAGGAAAAGGGGTGATTTGTGTTGCTGTTTTTGGCTTGTGAGGGGCTGGAGGAATGGCTGAGACTGAAGCGTCCCAGTATAAAGGATCTGTAGGGGACAGCAAGCAACATCATCTCTACAGGACACCTTTCATTTCCCATGCCAGTGAAATCCTTGTGGGCTAAGGAAGAAAACAGGATCTCAGAGCAAGAGGGGGGAAAAATCAAATACTTTCCCCCACCTCTATCACAGGCCCCCTTCCTGAGAGCCACTGCCACATGCATATAACAGGAGATAAATATTTTTGGCAGAGCCTGCTGTTTATTTAACCCTTTCAAGACACAGCCCTCTGGCATCCTCTCACTCTTCCAGGCACAAAACCCGTCGGTCCCTGCCTGGCTGGGCTGGGGCAGCTCAGTCCTTGCCCACAGCCTCTCTCCAGACAGGGCCTCCCCCAGCCCTGGCTGTGTCCATCACTTCTCTCCAGCGCTGCCTTTGGAATCAGCCTGGCCTCGACCGCAGGAGGTACCTGAGCCTGGTCCTTGGACAGGGACCAGCCCATCCCTTGGAGAGTGGGTAGGAAGGAGCTGGGGGGAGGATGCAGGGATAAAGACTGGGGAATGCGGACTTGGGGATGTGTCGGCAGTGGAGACCAGGGGATGCTGGAGATACAGACCCTGTTGGTCTCCTCCTGTCCATCTCCCCCCTTCCCAGGCTGGGGAAGCAGCTCCTGAGTGCTTGCTGTGCAGAGTCAGAAATCAGCCCGGTGCCGCCTATCGGGGCTGAAGGGACTAAATACGCGATGGGTTTGCCTTTGCAGCGGGTGGCTCGGGATGGGGGATCGGAGGGGGCCTGATGCCGGCTGGGCGGAAGATCCAGGGCAGAGCCCAGCCACGGGCACCGCCTGGGCTCGATTCTAACATCGGAGCTCACCGTCCCCGGCATCCCCGAGGGCAGGGGGCTGAGAGACGCCTCTGAGTCCCGGGGGAGGATGCTGCAGTTCGGGGGAGGCAGAGGAAGGAAAGGGGACATAACTAATTGTCACTTCCCAGTGCACTGAGGGGAAAGGTAACCATAGTTTCCACGCTCGGGGTGAGCCTTGCTGCCCTGCCCGGTGCAGCAGGAGCGGGAGCGTTTCTGCCCTTCTTTCTCCACTTGGCTTTTCTTTTCTCCTTGGCTTTTCCTTGGGGGAGGGGGGAGCTAAAAGCCCCCTCCGGGATGGCGCGGGACGCTCCCACGCGTCCGCCCCGCGCAGGACTCACAAATCAGCCGGAGCAGGATTAGGACCGAGGGGCCGGGGCGCCGGGCAGTCTGTCCCGGCCCGGGGGAGCCTCACCTGGAGGGGTCAGGGCTCCCTCGGGGCCGTGTCGAGCCGCACCGGCTCCTCTGGACGGTGGTGAGGGGGTACGGGGAGCCTTTGGAAGAGGTCGGTCCCTTCCTAGCCCCCTCAAAATAAGGGGTCGAATCCCCCGTGAAGAGCGGAGCCGGGTCCGACTCAGCCCCGCAAACGGACCGTGAGCCCAGCAAGGGCCGCTCACCGGGGTCAAAGCTCCCGGAGGTACCGCCAGGGTACCTCACCCGAGAGGCCTTCCCGCCTGTCCCACCGTCAAATGGGGATGGAAGAGAGGGATCGGGGTTTCCGGGCATCACCCTCACCGGTGCCGTGTTACGAATTTTGTATCTAATCCTCTCCGTGAGCCTGGCAGGGGTGTGCGGCCGCCAAGTCGGGGTGCCCTCGGTGGAGCAGCGAGCACCGGGAGAGCCCCGGGCTCCCCGTGTCCCCCACTCCGGAGTGACTTCCCCGGGCGCAGTGCGAGGGCTGCGGACAGGGCATCGCCGCTGCCGCCGCTGCCGCTCTGGCACCTTCCCTCCCACTTCATTCAAGCATCGCCCACCGGGGCCTTCCTCGCAGGAGCACCCCCGGGCCCCCTGCCTGCCCCCCGGTTACCGATCGCGGCCCGAAATCCTACAAACACCCCAAAGCACGGGACCTCCCGCGCCGCGGACGCCACACGCTGTCCTCCCGCGTGGGTGACACCAGCCCGGGCCGGTGCCCAGCGGGGACTGGGATGCGGGGCCAGTCCGGCGGCTGGTGCTGGAACCCCCGGTGTTGGAGCACCTGCCCAGCGCTGCTCCGCGCCCGCGGGCGCTGCTGGCGCGGCTGCGGGAGGAGCCGCTCCTTGGACCCGCCGCCCCTCGCCGCGGCCTCGGTGGGGCGACAGCCCGGCAGCCCCGACACCACCGGAGGAGAAAATGCGTTGAAAAAAACTAGTTTAAAAAAAATTAAACAAAAAACCCCTACAGCTGAGTGAGTCTGACCACAGACACGCCACAGGACCCGGGCAGGTTTTCGCGCACGGTGGTTTCCTCCGCCGTGAACACGCTCACCGGGTACATCCCTCCGGATTTGGCAGCGCCTCGTTTATTTCTACGTTTTCACATTTCTTTGAACGCCAGAAGCGATCGGAGAGGGCAGTTCGTACGCATTTAAAAAAAATAAATATAATAAATTACAATTAAGTAACATCTTGAATTTGTGAAAACTGGAAACCCACGCGAAACGAAACGAAGGAAGCTCCAGCGGTGGCTGAGCCACAGCAACGAAGGGTTTGGGGCTGGTTTTCTGTAGGGACGCTTTTATCCGTGTCGCCCCGGGGCCGGGGCTTCCTCGGGTTTTATTTTCTTTTTCACATTTAAAAATTTTTTTCTGCCTTTTTTAATATCTTTTTTCCCCTTAATTTTCTCCTTTTTTTTTTCTTTTTCTTTGTTTGTTGAGGGGGAGAATTAGTTGTTTTGGTTTTGTTTTCTTCTTTTGCTCCGCGGGCACAGGGACACAGGGATACCCTGCGAGCTGTAAACGGCCGCCTTTGCGAGCAAATAAATACATCTCCAGCCAGTTGCGTTGCATTATTCCGAGGGAAATAGCTGGCATTCCTGCACCAGTTTATTTTGGAGCTGAAATTTCCCACCCTTCCCGCAGCGCTGCTCCCTGCGGAGGCGAGGCTGGACGGGCTCCCCCGGGCGCCGGGACCGCACGGGCGGGCAGCGCTGGGCTGCGTTACCGGAGGGCTCCCGGAGCCGAGCAGGGCCCGATGCAGTCGGTAGAGGCCAACGGGAGACAAAATTCTGTCCGCCCGAGGATGGAGGGAGCGGCTGGCGAAATTCGCCGAGGGTTTTTCTCCGTTTCTCCGGGGAGGAGAGAGAGGCACAGCGACTTTGCGCAAAAGCGCAGTAATTCCCGGGGACAAATCCCGGTATCGAAGAAATTATTTCCTCGCTGGCCTGTACCGGAGGAGAGTTAAATCGGCTGAATTACCAGGGCTGATCGGGCTGCTGGGACTAACAGCTCCTTTCCCTCTGAAGCCCCTTCCCGGCTCGCACCGACGGGGAACAGCGGGGGAAAGGTTTTTCGTCCCCGTCGCAAGGCCAGAGCGACTCGGCCGGGGGGCTGCAGGGAGGAGGACCCTTCTCTCTGCTGCTCCCCCCGGGGAAGAGCAGAGCACCTGGAAGCGGGGCAACCCCGACGGGACCGTGAGGGGCCGGAGAGCTGCTCTCCGAACGTGGCAAAGCCGCGCTGAGCCCCGGGCACGGCCGGAACGGGCAGGCTGCGAGCATCGCCGCATCCTCGGCGGGCCCGTGGGCCGCTTGAGAAAGTCAGGACGGGCCGGGGGCAGGCTGAGACGCCCCTTCCCCGTAAGGATGGGGTTTATGTCAAAACAGAACTGGAGCGCTCGCTCGGCGCAGGAAACCACCCGCTCTCATCCTCGGCTTCCAGATCCCCGCCGGGAAGTTTTCGGTGTGTTCCCCGGCGTCTCCCGGCAGCCCGAGGCGGGGGGGCATCGCCTCCAGATGGGGTGTGGGAGCGAACCCCAGAACCGCAGTGGGGTCCGCAAAGGAGGGAGCCACCCCCAGCCCTCCCCGGGGGCGGGCGGACACCTCCAGCCTGGCGGCGGGGGCGGCCGGCGGGCCCGGGGCGGTGCGGGGCGCGCTGGGGGCCTCATCCTGCCCC
>VZRS01000137.1:0-24666 GCA_013398055.1 Ifrita kowaldi
CCAGAGGTGGATGCATTTCTCCTGGGAATCCTGCATGGAATGATGTTCCCACGCACTTTTGCAGCCTCCCAGTGTCACAGACCCATGGGGGGGACAAGTGAGACCCTCTGGGCTGGTGCTGATGCCCACACAGGGCACTGGGACGCTCCTGCCCAGGCTGCAGGGCTTTCACCAGCCCGGCCGGGTGCTGAGGTGCAGCTGGGATCCATTTCCACCCCGCCCTCGCCTCAGGGCCGTGGCCAGGTGTGCCAGCAGCACAGCCAGCCTCGGCGTGGGTGTCACCCCGCACGAGTGGCAGCACCCCCGAGCCGCAGCAGCCACTGCAGGGATGTCCCTGGGCAGCCCCACATCCCAGCACATGGATAATGTGCTGTGGCAGGAATCCCGAGCCCAGGGACAGGTCAGGGATCCTCTCCCTGTGCCCCAGCTCTGGAAAGGCTCCGTCTCCCTGCCTCCTTCGCTAAGCCCCGTGCGTGTCCGTGTCTGCTACCATAAGCACTTTATAACCTTCTGTGTGCAGAGCTTAATTTCTCTCTGTGTTGGGGCTGCCAAAACCGCCAGTCTTAAGCTGCTATTAAACTCTTTATTATTTTTTTTTTCCACTGGATGCACAGCTTTCTTTTTATCCTTCTTATCCCCGAATCCTTACGCCTGCTTTTCTGGAAGCAGCGTGGTTTTTTCCCCCAGCCGTTCCCCGGGGCTGTGTGCAGTCAAGGCAGCTGAACTTCTCTCAAGCAGCAATAAATACTATTAACACGGGGGAAAGTCAAGCCAAGTGGGAACTTTCCTTGTTTTTTTAGAGCAGGATTGGGTGGATTCACTTGGCCAGGTGCTGAATGCTCACTGAGGCTCGTAATAAGGTGCTGAAAGCCCCGCTGGGCATCGATCCCCATCCCTCTCTTGTTTTTTTACGAAGCCACCCCGCGTTTTTCGCTGCTTTCCCGGTAGCCCGATCCCCCTGGCCCTAAACCTGAAGATGCCACGGCTGCACCAGGTCCTGTTTGAGTCCTCGGGGATTGATTTGTGAGCAGCTCGAGGGCAGCCGGGAGCTTTGCGCCCGCGTAGCTCTCGGGGGAAGCGACTCGGAGCAGCTTGTGAGGGTGATTTACCTCTGTCTAAAGGCCACACTCTCAGCCGAGCGGAGCTGATGCAGCCTGGAAGGAAAATGTCAGCATGGAAATAAATCCACGACCCGGCTGCTGCCGCCGCCGCTGCCCTCCCGGCTCAGCCGAGGGGGTGGAGGCAGGGTGAGGAGCAGGAGAGCCCCGAACGGGAGGTGCCCGCTGTCGCTCCGTCCCCACGGAGCCCCCCAGGGCCGGGCGTGTTCCCCTGCAGGAGCAGACAGCTCCGGAGCCGCAAAGCGCCGGCACTTCGCTGCCGGTGGAAGCTGTTTGCATAACGCGTGTGCGCCCCGGCTGCCGCAGTTGTCGCTCGGTTTGTCCCGCTCCTGAGTCACCGATATCGCAGCTGCCTAATTAAAACATGAAAGGATCTCGCACAGCCTCCCTGGCACAGCGGCGGGGAATATTTGGCTTCGGTTTCGGCGTGCAGGGAAGGCGCGCACACACACACAGAGTCTCTCACACACTCAGCTCCTTCCCAGCCTCCTCTGGGTTCTCTCTCTCCACAGCTGCTCCGGGATGGGGTTGTCAGAGCTGACACCTCTGCTCCAGCCTGGCTGGCATCCCAGGATTCAGCATCCCTCTGCTCCGTGGCCCTCTCCCAGCACGGGTTGTCGGGCACTGGAGCAGGTTAATGAGGTCCCGGTAATCCCTGGAAGTGTGCAAGGAATGTCACTCAGTGCTCTGCTCCGGCTGGCAGCTTGGTGCTCACTCTAAGGTTGGAATCAACCGTCTTGGAGATCTTTCCCAACCTCAAGGACCCTGTGATTCCAAGATTCCAGCTTGCCCAGCTCCTGCAGGGAAAAGACAAAAGGGAAGGGGAGCAGCTTTGAGGGGTTGGAGGCAGAACATCTGCAGGCACACGTTCAGCAGGCAGCGTCCCCCCGCTGCCTCCGAGGGTGGGAACACTGCTCCGTCTGCATTCCCAGCGCGGTTTTGGGCCATACCTGCTCCAGCAAGAAGTGTTTTAGCAGCACACCCTGTCAGGAGGTCAGAACTCCGATTAAAAAGTGCTGGACGCAATCAACACTTCCCGCCTGGTGCTCCCGGTTCCTGTCTGGCAGGTGGAGCTGCGGGTGAGGATTGGTTCTGGTTGCATCTCTGAGCTGTTCTCAGCACGTTTTGCCCGTCTCAGAGAGCTGCTCTGAGCAATCGGGCTCAGAGGGAAGGTGGCAGATTGTCCCCTTCGGTCCTCGGGGTGGGTCAGGGAGCACAGGATGCTGCTGCTGACTAAAGAATGATTTAATTCACTTGGAAGAGTAAAACAAGCAGGGGGAAAAAAAAAGGACCGGGAGCTGCCACCGCCATCAGTCAGGCAATTGAAAAAATTGAAAAAAGAAATTGAAAAATTGAAAAAAAAAAGAGCTTAAAAATAATGTTTTTCCAGGACTACATTGAGGAGGCTTTTTATTTACTGCTGGGTTTGAGCTCTAGGTGAGGTTTTATGTTTGGTTTCTGCAGCGAGGAAAGGGGAGGCCGAGATGTGGTGTGTGGTCATTTGGCTTCAGGGCGTGGACTTGGACATGCTCCTTGGGAAAATCATGGGATTTGTGACATGAGGAATGTCAGAGCTCCATGGCAGCACAGCCTGAGGGGGCAGGGAGCAGCTTTTGGGATCTGCCAGGGCTAAAGAAGGTCCTACTGAGGGGTCAGGCTGTAAATCCCTGCCTTCCCCTGCAGCCTCTGTCCCTTGCTCCCAGAAGAGGTTTTTGGAGTGTGGCATTGCACTGTGAGCCTCAGGCTGCCTGAAATCCCTGTTTTCCGGGGAAAAATGTCAGGAGATTACAGTGAAAAACAAGAACTGAGCAGAAAGTCTGGCCAGCAGTGGCAGCAGGGCGAGGCAGAGGGGTCTGCTCAGCCCAGGCTGTGCAATCAGCCAGGCATCGAGCTCCCCGTGCTTGGAAAAGCAGAGCAATCCTCTGGGAAAGCGGGAACAAGTCAGATCTGGAGCCTCAGCTGCTCCGTCATCCCTGTGGCTCCTGCTGTTCTCCCTGCTGAGCCAGGAGCTTCTCCCAGCCTGGGCTGGTTCTTTGCCTGGTCCCTGAGGCTGAATTTGTGCCATGAGCCCAGGACCCCGGAAAGGAGGGTGATGCTGCTGAAGGCAGCGCCAGCTTCAAGAAAGCTTCAAGAAAACCCCCCAGATTAATTCCAAAGGGACACCAGCCCCAGGATTCGTGCAGGAAGGGACGGCAAATCCAGTCCCGGCCCAGATCTGTTGTGCAGAGCCTTGAAGTGGTGCCAAGCACAAGCAGGTTTGGCCAGGACGCTCTCAGGTGTCCCCTGGAGAGCTGCAGCGACAGCGCCGTGGTTCCAGCGATGGAATTACATCCCTGCGTGAGATCTGATTCCCGGGAGACAGATCTCTGCTGCCCAGAGCCACTGCAGCCTTCCCTGGCCCCACTGGCAGACACCGGTGGCTCCTTAAGCTTTGAGTGCTTGGGGTGAGTAAGGGCCAGGGCAGAAAATTGCGATTTTATCTGTGAAAATGTGCAAAAAGAAGCACCTGTAACCAGTTCTTCTCCTCATGAGCTCTGGGCTGGCTGGGGCTCTCCCCGTGCTGGCACAGAACTCCAGGAGTGCTGGATGAGCCCATCCCAGGGACAAATCCAACTCCTCATGATTCAGCAGCACCCCCGCTGGGATAATTTATCCATCCTCATTCCTACATCTCCCAGCGCTGGCATCAAAGGGAAACTTGAACACAGCATTCTCCCAAGTCACTCCCACCTCTGATTTCAACTCATTCCCCACAGGTCTGGCAGTCCCATAACCAGACACGACTTGTTAATTCCATTGCTCCGTTGTAGGATCCCAAATAATGCCAAATATTGGGATAATACAACCCTCCTGGCTGTGCCACCCCCGGAATTCAAGCACAGGCATCCCCCCACCCACAGTCCTGTGTTGCTGTGACCTTTTCCTGTATTTTGCTGGTGAGTTCTGACCCCGTGCCGGGCGTTCCCTGTTTTCCAGCCGCCGCCATCCGGGCGCCAGTCCCCGACCAAGAACACCCTCAACGGGAGCCCTTCCAAATGCCCCCGGTTCGTGAAAATCAAGAACTGGGAGACGGGCTCCGTGCTCCACGACACCCTGCACCTCAAGACTGCCATGGTGAGTAGAGCTGGGAGGGCTGGCCGAAATTCCCTGAGCACCATTGAGTGGATGGCGGCGTCTCCAAGATGGGTTTACCCGGGAATGCAGAAGTGGAGGAATTCAGTCTTGTCTCCAGGAGGGTTGGAATTTCAAACCTCTGGTGCAATAAGCAGGGAGAGAGGGAAATCTGTCTGGGATAAATAAGGAAAAGCATTTAACTTCGTGCCAAGCCGGGGTGGGAATCCCATCTCTCCGACTGTCCGGATCAGGGGGGACAAGAGGTGACTGCACACGGCCTGGCTGTCATCCCACAGTGTCCCCAGCCAGCTGGGAATGTCCCTGTCTGTCAGACACCCCCACCCACCCTCCGTGACGGCCCCAGCCCAGCTCAGGTGACCACAGGTGCCCCGTGGTGGCTCCAGAACATTCCTGTTCCCTCCTGTCCCCGCAGGCCACGGCGTGCACCGAGCAGATCTGCATGGGCTCCGTGATGACCCCCAGCCCCCACGTCCGCAAGGCAGAGGACACCAGGACCAAGGAGGAGGTGCTGCTCCTGGCCAAGGACTTCATTGACCAGTACTACTCCTCCATCAAGAGGTGAGTGCTGCTGCAGGAGGCCACAGCCCGAGGCTGCTGCTGGGGCCGAGATGTCACACGTGTCACCTGCAGAGCTGCCCCAGCCCTGGGCCCAGCACAGGGGGGACCTGGAGCTGCTGGAGAGAGTCCAAAGGAGGCACCAGAGATGAGCAGAGGGATGGAGCAGCTCTGCTGGGAGGAAAGGCTGGGAGAGCTGGGATTGTTCAGCCTGGAGAGGAGAAGCTTTGGGGTGACCTCAGTGTGGCCTTGCAGGGCCTGAAGGAGCTGAAAAGAAACATGGAGAGAGACTTGGGACAAGGTCCTGGAGTGCCAGGACCCAGGGAATGGCTTCCCAGTGCCAGAGGGCAGGGATGGATGGGATATTGGGAAGGAATTGTTCCCTGGGAGGGTGGGCAGGCCCTGGCACAGGGTGCCCAGAGAAGCTGTGGCTGCCCCTGGATCCCTGGCAGTGTCCAAGGCCAGGCTGGACATTGGGGCTTGGAGCAGCCTGGGACAGTGGAAGGGGTCCCTGCCCAGGGCAGGGGTGGGATGGGATGAGCTTTAAGGTCCCTTCCAACCCAGGCCATTCCATGATTCCATGATTCCATGATTCCATGATCTGATCTCCCACACTTGTGAGACTCTGATGCTCCTTCAGCAGCTGCTCCTTGAGTGGAGTCTCACTCCTGTGTTTGTTGTGTCTCTGTGCAAGTCTCTGTCCTCTCCCCCAGCTCCTCACTCCCCAGTTATCCCAGAGCTGGGATAACCATCCACACAACCCCTGTGCATGCAGGAATGAGGAATTCCAGGTGGAGAGCAGCAGCATTCCCTGCCCTCCGCCTGACCCGCCATCTCCTCTGCTCCCACCCTGCACAGATCCGGCTCCAAGGCCCACATGGAGAGGCTGGAGGAGGTGACCAAGGAGATTGAGGCCACTGACACCTACCAGCTGCGGGACACGGAGCTGATCTACGGGGCCAAGCACGCCTGGAGAAACGCGGCGCGGTGCGTGGGCAGGATCCAGTGGTCCAAGCTGCAGGTGAGCACCAATCCCACTGGAAACATCCCGCAGATTCCTGCCAAAGGGTGGGCTGGAGTCTGGGAGAGGCAAATCCTGCTCCCCAAGCCCTGGGGAGCACAGCACAGGTACAGGGGCAGGTGTCCAGCACGCACGGCTCCCCTCGGCAGCTTTGGGATGTCGGCAGGAGCTGGAAAAGCGTCCCTGGGGTGGCTGGAGATGAGGTGGCTGTGTCTGAAATGGAAGCTGGTGCTCCCAGGGGACATTTTCCAAAATCAGATCCCGCTCCAACATCTCCCCTGCTGCTTCCAAAGCTGTTGCTCTGCCTGGAGAGAGGCAGCAGGACACGCTTGTCCTCGGTACTGAGATCCAGCAGGAGAGGATTTGGCTCAGTGCCCCTTTGGCAAGGGAAACACAGGACAGGGCTGGAATCCGTGATCCCTAGGGAATGCCTTGGTGCAGGAATGTCCTCTCCTCCTGTAACCTGGAACAAATCCAGCGCTGCTGAGCAGTTCCTGTGGCTGCTCCACACAGGGGATGGGCACAGCCCCTTCTGTGATCCTCCTTCCTGATCTCCCCATGTTTTGTGGCTGCCCCAGGATCCCTGGAAGTGTCCAAGGCCAGGTTGGACAGGGCTTGGAGCAACCTGGGGTAGTGGAAGGTGTCCCTGCCCATGGGCAGGGTGTGGACCGGGATCCTCTTTGAAAGTCCCTTCCAACCCAACCCATTCCATGATTCCATGATTCCCTGTCCCCCAGACCTGTCCTGTTCCAGCTGTGAGTGCTGATCTACAGGAGGAGCAGAGCAGAATCCGTAACTGTGGGGGGATAAGGCGGGAACGGCAGCAGGTTGGGAGCACGGGAACGAGGAGGATTTTGCCTGAGCAGCAGATGAGTCACCTCTCCAAAGCAAAAAGGGCAGCTGGATTCCACATCCACATGTTCCGAAGGCAGGGAACACATAATTGTGGAGCTTCAGATCCCTGAGAAGCCACAGTGGTGCCTGGAGTTCTCCACGTGCCGTGTTTCCTCCGCCTGGCTCTGCCCCGGGAGCTGGAACATCCCGCAGGATCCCCACAACTGCTTCCCTGTTTCAGGTGTTCGATGCCCGGGACTGCACCACGGCCCATGGGATGTTCAATTACATCTGCAACCACATCAAGTACGCCACCAACAAGGGGAACCTCAGGTGAGCCACCAGGGAGTCACAGCGTTTGTGTCCGAGGGCCTCTGGATGTGTGACAACCCAGCTCTGGGCCACTGCACAGCCAACCCCATTCCCAGGAAGCGTCAGAGGGACCTGATCGGGGCTGAAGGAGTCCTGCTGGTCCAAGTCTCTCTCTCCTTGCTCCCTGTGGGACCTCCGAGGGCAGATTTTCCCATTATTTCCCCTTTCCCTCTATTCTGCATCCAAGGCAGACCATGGACCGCTGAAACTCGCTGTGAGCAGCCGGGAGCCGGCAACACCCCGAATTCGGGAGCTGCGGCTTCCTCCAGTGTGCCAACTCTTTGGGACCCACTCAGGGCACACCCAGAGGTGGTGGCGGGCGGGGACGGCACCTTTTGCCCCACTCCCGCTGCTCCCGGCATTCCCCAGCGCTGCCTTTCCCTTGCAGATCTGCCATCACCATCTTCCCGCAGCGCACGGACAGCAAGCACGACTTCCGCATCTGGAACGCGCAGCTGATCCGCTACGCCGGCTACAAACAGCCCGACGGGAGCATCCTGGGCGATCCCGCGAACGTGGAGCTGACCGAGGTACCCGACCTGCCCTTCCCGGGGCTGCTGGGGACACACGGGAATTCTGAGCGTCCCCAGAGGGACGAGGGGCTGGCTCAAGCAGGTTGGGATTGTCCAGCGCAGCGCCACAGGGCGAGGTTGGGTTTGTGTCACCCTCAGGTATTTTTCCGGGAATAAAGGTTGGGTTTTGTCACTTTTCTGCTTTTCTCACCCGTTTTCCCCTTCGCCATTACAGGCACAAGCCGTGATCCTATTGGGGATCAGTTCCAGGCTCATTTTCAGCCCAAATCCCGCCAACCTGGCCGTGGGTTGGCTGGGACAGGCCCAGCTGGTGTAGCTCCCTTGGGTGGAGGTTTTTGCTCCACCAGTCCTGTTGAGATCCATGCCCAGGAGCACACGGTTCCCTGCCCGCAGTGCCTGAAGAGCAGGTGACCTGCTGGGACATCAACCCCACCTCTGTTTTCCCCGTAGATCTGCATCCAGCAAGGCTGGAAGGCGCCGTACGGGCGCTTCGATATCCTGCCCCTGCTCCTCCAAGCCAACGGCAACGACCCGGAGCTCTTCGAGATCCCGCCGGAGCTCGTGCTGGAAGTGCCCATCCGGCACCCCAAGTGAGTCGGGGCAGCCCCAAAACCGCTCGAGGGGATCAGCAGGGCTGAGCTTCTCTGGTTCCACCTTTGCCGTGGCTTGGGGGCTTCACCCAAGACCCTCTCCCAGGTCTTCCCTCCGGTAAAGCCGGCAGAGCCAGGAAGGAGTTGTGTCCACCTCTCAGGGCTTTCCCTCATATCCAGATTGATTTTCTTGGACAGTTTCCCTTTCCTTGAAGTCTCCCAGGCCTTCCACCACTCCAGAATCACCATGTCCCCATAAACAGCCCCGAAGGGAGGTACTGGTGGAAATGTTCTGCACAAGTCCCTCACCCTGGTGGCAAAGTGACCTCCTCATCCCCCTGCCTGCATTGGGCAGGGAATTCCCAGCTGGTTGCCTAATCCCGACGTTTTTCCCGGCAGGTTCGAGTGGTTTAAGGACCTGGGCCTGAAGTGGTACGGGCTGCCAGCCGTTTCCAACATGCTCCTGGAGATCGGGGGCTTGGAGTTCTCCGCCTGCCCCTTCAGCGGCTGGTACATGGGCACGGAGATCGGCGTCCGCGACTACTGCGACAACTCCCGCTACAACATCCTGGAGGTGATTCCTGGTGCTCCTGGAGGGGATTCCTGGTGCTCCTGGAGGGGATTCCTGGTGCTCCTGGAGGGTGTGGAGTCACGGGGGAGCAGGCAGGACACCGGGAGGGCATTGCAGGGTGTCCCCTCTCCTGGAGCCACGTGGCCAAGGGTTGGCAAAACCTTTGTGTCCTGTGGGGCCAGCAGGTGTCCGACACAGCCGGTGTGATCCCTGTGGAGCTTCCCACAGGCTTCCCAAAGAATCTTGGGGATCAGCAGGCCAAATGCTGAAACATGAGAGGGTGCTGAGGCACTCGGTGGCTCCTCAGGGACGGGCCTGCCCTCGGGGAACCTCCAGCTGGTCCCACGGCTCAGGGAATGCCCACACTGGGAGAGACCAAGCCAAGCCATGGGAAGGTCTCCGTGCAGGGGATGCGGATCCATCCGAACCTTCCGAGGAATGCCGAGTTATTCTTTAGAGGGGCTCCATCCCTCCCCAGGCTCCTGAAACCCAGCAGGGTGGGAGCAGTGGGAGTGTCCAGCTGCTCCTGGTGACCTTCTCAGCAGCGTTTGGCCACCTGCCCCTGCTCAGGGCGGGGGAAAGGCCGTGCTCCTGCCATGGAAGGGGAAAGGCAGGATTTCTTCCCAGAGGAAGGCACAACATCAGCCCTTCCCTGCCCCGTGGGCGCCTTGTGTCAGCCTGGGCCTCTGCTCTGGGTTCCTCTCCCCAAGCTGAGATCTCCAATTGTTGGGTTTTGGCCATTAAATCCCTCCCCTCCCGCTGGGTGTCGTTACAGCAAGTGGCCAAGAAAATGAACCTGGACATGAGGAAAACCTCATCGCTGTGGAAGGACCAGGCCCTGGTGGAGATCAACATCGCTGTGCTCTACAGCTTCCAGGTGCCTCGGGACGCTGCTTTGTCAGGGCCGGGCTGGAGGGACGCGGGGAGTGGGTGGGACCGGTGTGGAGACATCCACCCAAGGACGACGGCTGAAATCGGGCTGGGCCTCCCTAACCTGGGCTGCTGCAGCGAGATTTAATCATCTCCATGCCCTGGAGGTTGTAAAACAGCACTGCCAGCACCTGAGTTCTGCTGGTCCAGGGGGAATATCCCGATATAGGGAAAATCCAGCCCTTCTGGCCCATCCATGAGGCAGGAATCGGCCTGGGTTCTCCCCCCGCCTGCACTTAAGGGCTGAGTAACAAAACCAGTCCTTAGCAAGCCAAGCTCAGAGGGTGGGAGTCCTTCCCAGAGCTGGGTCTGAGCTGCCCCACTGGAAGAGCTTCCCAAGGTTCTGAGCAGAGGATGCTCCATCCCATTGATCCCATCTTTGCTCGGCCCAGGACAATTAATGGGGGTCCCATAGCACATCTATTCCCAAAGCCTCCTTGGGAAGACCCGCGTCAGCAGCCACCCTGGATCGTCCCCAGAGGTCCTGTAAGACCACGGCAGTCAGGAATATTTGGGACAAACAGCTCCGCATGTAAAATTTTGGCTCTTGCCCTCTGGGGTGTGTTGACAGCTGCTGGCTCTGCTCTCTTGTCCCCCCACAGAGTGACAAGGTGACCATCGTGGATCACCACTCGGCCACCGAGTCCTTCATCAAGCACATGGAGAACGAGTACCGGTGCCGGGGGGGCTGTCCCGCCGACTGGGTCTGGATCGTGCCGCCCATGTCGGGCAGCATCACCCCGGTGTTCCACCAGGAGATGCTCAACTACCGCCTGACGCCCTCCTTCGAGTACCAGGTGCGGGCTCCACCTTCGCCTTGCCCCGCTGCCCTGTGGCCACGGGCGGGGTGGGGGTGGGAGCTCAGGAGGTGCAGGAAGGAGAGAGACAGCATCCGATTCCTTCCCAAGCTGTCCCTCAGCTCCATGACAAGTCCGATTGGCGTTTCACCCTCAGGCAGTGTGAGAGCGGGGTGTCGCCCCTCCCTGGGAATGTGCGACACCTGAGCTCCCAACTTTCTAATCACACGGAGCTCCTCCCCTTTGGAAGTGCCTAATGGGCGGGTGGGGAAATGGCCTGGAAAGCACCTGGATCCCTCCCCTTCTAGCCTGCAGGACTGAGAGGATGGCTCCTGGTATCCCTGTCCATTCCAGGTGCAGGACTGAGAGGATGGCTCCTGGTATCCCTGTCCATTCCAGGTGCAGGATTGAGAGGATGGCTTCTCCATCCCCCTTCTCTCCAGCCTGCAGGTTTCAGGGGATGGCTCCTGTACTCCTCCTTTTCCAGCCTGCAGGTTTGAGAGGAAGGCTCCTGTATCCCTGCCCATTCCAGCCTGTGTCCCTGTATCCCCCTTCTCTCCATTCTGCAGGACTGAGGGGATGGCTCCTGTATCCCTCCCTTTCCAACCTGTATCCCTCCCTCTCCCATTCTGCAGGATTGAGATGAAGGCTCCTGTATCCCTCCCTTTCCAGCCTGTATCCCTCCCTCTCCATCCTGCAGGTTTGAGGGGATGGCTCCTGGATCCCTGCCCTTCCAGCCTGAAGGTTTGAGAGGATGGCTCCTGTATCCCTCCCTTTCCAGCCTGTATCCCTCCCTCTCCATCCTGCAGGATTGAGTGGAAGGTTCCTGTATCTCTGCCCTTCCAGCCTGTATCCCTCCCTCTCCATCCTGCAGGATGGAGAGGATGGCTCCTGTATCCCTGCCTTTCTATCCTGCAGGATGGAGAGGATGGCTCCTGTATCCCTGCCTTTCTATCCTGCAGGTTTGAGAGGATGGCTCCTGTATCCCTCTCTTTCCAGCCTGTATCCCTTTATCCCCCTTCTCTCCATCCTGCAGGACTGACGGGATGGCTCCTGTATCCCTGCCCATTCCAGCCTGTGTCCCTGTATCCCCCTTCTCTCCATCCTGCAGGACTGACGGGATGGCTCCTGCATCCAGGGGATCCCGCAGCGGGACAGGAGCTCCTGCCCAGCAGGCTCGGCAGGGATCAAAGGCTGCTGCTGGAGTATTTAACACTCCAGAGGCGGGAGGAGAAGCCCCTGAGCAAACACTCGCTGGTTATCCAGCCATCCCTGCTCCGGTGCTTTCCACACAATGTGACCTTTAGTCAAGAGCCCTTAAGGAATAATCACAGAGCAGGAGCAGTCTGTTCACTCCCGTAACCAACCCACCGGGCCCCCCGATGCTTCCTGGCCCTGACTGCAGCCTGCAAGGGCACGGAATGAGCTCCGTGTGCTCGCTCCTGGCTTCAGCTGCCTCCCCTTCCCAAAGGACCTCTTAGGGGAAAAAAAAACCTGTGGCCAGGGCGGGGGGAAGGATCTTTTTCCATCACCTCTCCCCTTCTGGTGTTGCCTTCTTTTTTCCTGTGGCCTATTAACGCTCCTCTCGAGAGGTGACAGAGCAATTGGCCAGATGCTGTTACAGGCCAGGAGGCTTTATTAGATTGCAATTTTCCTGGGCATGTTCCATTGCCCAAAAAAAAGCCCCTCGAGGCTCCGAGGATCAGGGACGGAGAGAGGAGAGGGACAGCAGTGGAGTGGCAGCTATTCCTCCCCTTTCTGACTGGAGGAATTTAACTCTCAGTGCCATGGATGCCGCATTTCTCCGAGCTCCGAGCGCTCCCCACCACCTGATCCCTGCTTTTCTCTCTCCTAGCCGGACCCCTGGAACACCCACGTCTGGAAAGGGGTCAATGGGACACCCACCAAGAAGAGGGCCATTGGCTTTAAGAAGCTGGCAAAGTAAGTACCAGTGGGCTCTGGAAAGGCCTGGAATGTTTGGGGCTGGTCCTGGATTTAAGCATCCTATGGGTGTGTGCACCACCCCATGGATGATGGGCTCCGAGCCTGGACTTTGGGCCACTGGAGGCTTTACCTGCCTGAGGGACATCTGGGGACACAGGCAGCCCTTTGAGCACCCCCTCAGGCCACCAAAAGGGCTGTGACCAGGTGAATGCCAGATCTTGGACATTGTCTGTTCTCCCGAGCTGTTCATTCTCCAGGAAGGAGGTCTTAATGCTTGGGGATGGCTTTCCCACTCTTTGAAGGTGTTTGGCCTGTTTGTCCTTCCCTTGGGGGAGGAAGATCCCCGCCCTCCCTGTTCAGGGCTGCGCTGGCACCAACGAGATGAAATTCCTGTCCATATTCCTGCTTTTCCCAGTGACTTTTCCCCTACTTGAGGAGCACCTGCCTTCCATGCGTGCCCAGCCCTCCCAAACACCTGCTTTGGAAGGAAGGGGGGAGGTGGGAACGAGGAATCTCCCTGCAGGTAGCAGATGGATCAGGGCTGAGCTGGGATTCGCACTTCATGGTCAGTTGACCCCTGGCAAGGGGCCACACCAGTCCCTCTTCCCTGCCAAGGCTCCTCAGCAGCAGGGACGCAGGAATGAAGCGCAATTTGGACCCTTTGGCTGATCCTGGCCCAAATTCCTCCCCTGTGGGCCATTGGCAGAGAGGAGCTGCTGGTTCCGTGGCAGCAGAGCCCTGGGCCAAGGCAGGAGAGGGCTGGGTGTGCCCTGGTGGCGGTGGCCAGGCTGCCAGGTGGCCCTGGCTCGTCACAGCATCTCCCCACGCTTCAGCTTCCCCGAATCCCTTCCATCAATTTGTTCCCACTCTTCAGCTGTCACCTCCTGCGAGCTGTTTTCCGTGGTGCATCCATAAACAGGATCAGCAGCTGAGGAATGCGCTCCTGCAGCTGACGCTGGGGCTGGGCGCAGAGAGGGAGGATTCATGGAGTTTGGGGGAAAAAATGCTTTTATTGCTGTGTGCCCCGTTGAGGGATGGTTTTATAAAAACGTGAGCGTGGCAGGTAATTTAAAAAACAAAAAATCCCCGTTGTTGCCGATGTAGGGAAAGGAATTATCTCTGTAATTCACCATTAATCCTGCCTGGATCGGGGCTTATCAGCCGTACAAGAGGCAGCCCGAGCCCAGAGCCCTGAGCGTGATTTGGTGCCTGCTCAGACTCAAAATTCTGGCCGAATCTGAGCCTTCAGACGTGCAGTCCCTGCCCCTCCCGCCCCATCCCTGCCCTGGGGGCAGGGGACGCTGCCACCGTGGGAAAGCAAAGGGGCAGAGCCGCGCTGAGCAGAGGGGACGCAGCAGCAAACTGAGATGTTCCTGAGGCTGCCTCTGCCCTGGGGAGCAGCTGCCGGGGGCGGGCGGGGTGAACCAGCCTGGGGGAGTTTCTACCTCTTCTTTCCTCTTCTTTTCCTCCCTAAATGATTCCCCAAACCCATTTCTGGGCAGGCGGGGCAGGGGGAAGCTGAAACTTCTCCTGCCCAGTGTGACCATTCCAGCTGCAGCCTCCGTTCCCCACAGCTCATCTGGAGGGGATGCAGGAGTCCTGCTGAACTCAAAAACCTGGGGCAGGGGCTGTCAGAGTGAATCGAGCAGCCCTTCCTCTTGCAGAGCCCACAGAGATGCTTGGTGCTCCCTCAGCCTCCCAAAAATTGCCTTTTCCCTGCTGCAACATCGGTCTGACTCCAGACCCGATGGATTTCTGCCTTTCTGGTGGCCCGTTTAGGAAAAATGAAGATGTTCTGCGTGCAGGAAAAGCAGAGGTGAAGTGCTGACGAATGTCCCTGAAATGACAAACCCGCAGCCCTTGTTCCCCGTCACGGTGCTCCCACTGATGCCACAGGCAGGGAATCAGCGTTCCTGGTGCCGCATCACCTCGGCCAGGAGCAGAGAGAGGCTGCTGACCTGCCAGGGCTGCTGCCAGAGCTGAGCCAGTGGGGGAAACCAGAGGAGAAGCAGCCAGTCACGGCTGCAGGCTGGGGAAGCAGCCAGCCGGGCACAGCCGTGCCAAGGCGTGGGTAAAGGTGCCACCCTCAGCCTCGGGAGGGCTGCTCCTCCCAGGGGACTTCAGGGTGTCACAGAGCACAGGCACTGAGACAGCTCGCTGTGACCTCGGTGTCCCCGGGCTCTGGGTGATGTGTGGAGCAGGGCTGGCCAGGGCGGCTCCTGCACAGCCCAGCTGGGTTTAAGGGATGGAGGAGCTGCTGTTCCTCCTGGAGCTCCAGCTCTGCTTGGTTTCAGCTTTTCCTTCGGCATTACCTGCCCCAAGTTCTTCTCCTGCTTCTCTGCCCCTGCAGAAATACCTCCCCTGTGCCTGGTCGAGCATTTTCCTCCTTAAACCCATTTATCTGAGCTCTGTGCACAAGCTCTCCCATCTCCTCTTCCTCTCGGACAAGTCAAGCTCTTCCAGAGCTTTCTGAATTGCCCAAAACTGATGGTGCAACTTTTTAAGGCAGGCTGATCTTTTAATAAGAAATGAAAAGGTCTGGGGTAGAGGCACAGCCAAGGACCAAGCTCTGACTGGGATTTATTCCTGTTTCCCAGGGCCGTGAAGTTCTCAGCCAAGCTGATGGGCCAAGCCATGGCCAAGAGGGTCAAGGCCACCATCCTGTACGCCACGGAGACGGGGAAGTCCCAGGTCTACGCAAAAACTCTGTGCGAGATCTTCAAACACGCCTTCGACGCCAAGGTATTGCACCAGCTCCCGACTGGTGACGGGCGTGAAACCATGGGTGTTCCAAGGAAACACATGGAAAACAGCTGCCAAGGGCCTTCAGGATGTGACCTCGTGGGTCAGGGTTGGAGCCTGCACAGGGATTTTTTCCAGCAGATTTCCTGCGGCCATTGCAGCATCCGTTTGCCCGCGGCCCCTCGGGTGGCAGCTCCAGGGCCGCCCGTGTCCCTCAGGGCTCCTGTTCCCACCCTCCCCGTGCAGAGGTCTCAGCAGGGATGCACTGCTCCCATCCCCAGGGGCACCGGAGCCAGCCCAGGGGGCTCCCAGCTCTCTGTAACCTCTCTGTGCTCCCAGGTGATGTCCATGGACGAGTACGACATCGTGCACCTGGAGCACGAGACCATGGTCCTGGTGGTCACCAGCACCTTCGGCAATGGGGACCCCCCCGAGAACGGAGAGGTAGGACAGCAGCGAGGGGGGGCTGCAGCAGGGGACAGCAGTGGGGCAGCGGCAGGAACAGCCTCTTTGGGCCCAGACTGAGCTGGAGTGACCCAAAACAGGTCCGGGTGCTGGACCTGCCTCCAGCCTGCCCTGGAGCAGGGACATCTCCTGATTCCCTGTCGGGAGGCAGCCCCTGAGCCGCTGCCAGCGTCACACTGAAGGTGACAGCCCCTGGCTGGGGGGCTGCCACCTCATGCAGCCCTGGGCAGCTGGGAACAGCAAGCAGGGGGCAGAGCCATGGCCCAGGCTGTGCTCGGGGCTTTGTTTCCTGCAAAACCTGCCAGAACTGACGGCCTCTTTTGTTCTTTTTCCGTAGAAATTTGGCTGCGCGTTAATGGAGATGAAGAATCCCAACTCCAACCTGGAGGAGAGGAAGTAAGAGCACTCCAACCCCTTCCCCTCCCACTCCAAACCCCAGCATGCAGGACGGGTTCCCTGCCTTCATCCTCTCGCAGGGGAGTGGGGAATCCTTGGGCAGGTCTCACATTTGCAAATATCCAGGAATGGGACCTGCCTGGAGAGCCAGGGAATGGAGAGGGCGGAGGTCCCAGCAAGGACAAAAGCACAGAGTCAGGGGTTCCTATGGATCCCTGTAATTCCCTGGGATGACACCTTAAAGCTTCTCTCTTCAGCTTGAAGAGGCAGGAATCTACGGCAAAATGAATAAAAGTAGGAATTTCCCCCAAATCATCGATCCTGAGAGCCAGGGCCTGTCCAGGAGACACCAAAATAGTACGAGTTGGAGGTAGAAGGGAGTTCCCAGCCTGGCAGATGTAGGTGGGGGAGGGCTCGAGAACCAGATTTAGCTCCGAGCATGGTGTGAAAAGATTTCCAGGGAAAATAAGAGCTGCGATAATCCTGTGATGTTTGTAACCGGTACCTTGGAGACGGAATCTGGGATTGCAGAAAATCCCCCTTCACAGGAAGATGAGCTTTGAGCATCTCCGTGCCGATCCCCGGGGGGCTGGGAAGGGAGGGCGGTGTGAACAATCATTTGGGGTCTCCTTTTAGCCGTGAAGGATAAAAAATTTCCCTGAACTGGGACACGGCTCTGCCCTGGAATGTCTCCTGAGCTACTGCTCCTTAATTGAGGACGGACCAGCCCTGGCCAGGGATCCGGGGTGATTCCAGCGCCCTGGCCTGCGGAGCGGTGACAAACACGGCAGGGACCAGTCCATGGCTCTCCAGAGCTGGCCCTGCCGCAGCCCCAAGGTGCTGTCCTGGCTCTGCCCCGAGTCCCTGCAGGGCCCCCCAGCTGAAATCCCCTCAGGTTCCTGATGGCCTCAGTGGGGACAGTGACGGAGCACTGGACAGTGCAGGCTGCCCTGGAGGGGTCTGGATGGAGACGGGGGCATTCCACACGTGGTTCCACCCCAAGGATCTTCTCCTTGGGTGCTGCCCAGGGCCGGGCAGGAGATTGGAGGAGTTAAAAGCCCCTGAGCTCGGTGCTTGCTGCCCCAGACACCCCCAAGTGTGATTTAAGGGCTGGCAGGAGTTTCTGAGAGCCAGGCAGGGACACCTTCCACTGTCCCAGGCTGCTCCAAACCCCGCCCAGGCTGGCCTTGGGCACTGCCAGGGATCCAGGGACAGCCACAGCTTCTCTGGGCACCTTGTTTTTGGGATTGCCCCAAACAATATCCAGGACCTTGCTAACATCGAGCACGCAAAAAACCTTTTGCAACGAGAAAAGGAGACCTGGAGGGGACTGTCAGGGGAAGAGGGACAGTGTCAGCCTGGTGAGAGAGATCTGGAGAGAGCAGTTCCTGTCCTTGCACCCCACGGACTCCCAGCTCCACCAGGGAATGCTGAGGCCCCTCGGGGCGGGTTGGCCTCTCTAAATCCCGGTGCCACAGGATCCTGCCAGGGCTCTGCGGCCACAGCTCTCTGTCCTGAGCCCTGAGGCTGTGCTGGGGTTGGTATTCGGCTCCTCACGTCTTACAGCGAGGGTTTTCCAAGGGTTTTCCAAAGCATTCCTAAGCCGTTCCTATTCCAGGTCCTGCTGTTCAAACGCAGCCCAGCCTTCAGCAGCCGTCCCACACCGCAAGGAGCTTCTCATTCCAGAAAAAGCTGCTGCTGCTGCTGCCCCGACGCGGGGAACTGCGGCTTTGTGTCCCTCCAACCCAGGGGGTTGTGCTGCCCTGCGCAGCACCTGGGCTTGTGGAAAATCCCCCATCGCGGGAAGATGAGCTTCGAGCCTCTCCCCGCAGATCCCGGAGGCTGGCGAGGGAGCCCACATATCCCGGGGTGACCCGGGGCGAGGGCATGGCCGGGGACAGCAGAGCGGAGGAGCAGAGAAGCGCGGAGCTGCGGGAGGACAGGGGGAGGCAGAGGTGGCACCGGGGGCTCTGTGACCCCGGCTGCGGGGCCGTGCCGGCTGCAGGAGCTGCGCCGTGACTCATGCACACACCACTGCTCACTGCTCTGGCTGTAAATTTAGAAGCTCTTGTGTGGAGCAATTTTGGAAGATGGTTCAATTCAGAAATACTTCTGCTGTTGTCAGATTTATTTTTTTTCTCTCCGCTCCCCTTCCCCCTCCCCATCCCTTCTTCTCTCACTCTGGTTTTTTTTTTTTTTCTTTATTTCCCACTTCCTGTGAATGAAAAAAACCCTCAGAATATCTCTTCAGACACAAACCCGACCTTGTGTGCTGCCAGGGAAGGACAGGTAGAGCCAAAGGTCCTGGCAGCTGTGCGTCATTGGTGGTGGCCAGCACCAGGGTCAGCATGGGGGAGGTGACAAGGACCTCCTGGAGCATTCCCGCTCCGGCTGGGGGATGCTGAGGGGTTGCCATGGCTCTACCCCGGCAGGGAGCACATTCCCCTGCTCATGCAATTGTGAGCCCTGAGCTCTGGCTCGGTGTCCCCCACAGCTGGGTCCCCTCTGAGCCCGACGCCAGGGGAGAGCCACGCAGGTGACACCAGGGTAACCCTGGGTGCTGTCGCTGCCCACAGGAGCTACAAGGTGCGGTTCAACAGCGTCTCCTCCTACTCGGACGCACGGAAATCCTCCAGCGATGGCCCTGACTCCAGGGACAACTTTGAGAGCACGGGGCCCCTGGCAAACGTCAGGTACAGGGGACGGGGCAGGGGACAGGGCAGGGGCTGGTGCTGCACAGGGCCCGTCGCTCCCGCCTCACCCCGAGGAGTTCTGGCGATGTGCAGACCCCTCCAGGCTGCTGTGGGCGGTGGTGGGACAGGAGGGGACACGCCAGTGTCCCTCCCAGCTGGCAGCCACAGCCGTGCCCCCTCTCTGCAGGTTCTCCGTGTTCGGGCTGGGCTCCCGCGCTTACCCCCATTTCTGCGCCTTCGCCCGCGCCGTGGACACGCTCCTGGAGGAGCTGGGCGGAGAGAGGATCCTCCGCATGGGAGAGGGGGATGAGCTCTGTGGCCAGGAGGAGTCCTTCAGGACCTGGGCCAAGAAGGTCTTCAAGGTAAGCTGGGGCTGCCCTGGGGCTCCGGGGAGGAGCAGGGGGGAGAAGGGCAGAGTTAGAGCTGGATCCCCACCCAGCCTCCCCTTCCCTGCACCGGGACGCTCCAGCACCACCCCAGCCCACAATAAAGAGGTTCTCCATATTTTGGTGGAGCTCTGGTTTGTGCTGACCACCGAAAGGTCACCAATGTGCTGAATTCCTGCGTTATCCAAATACCAGGGAAGGAGAGCACCACCAGACATGCCCGTGGTGCAGCCCTACAATTCTGGGGGCTCCTTCTCCACGAGGGCTGGGACGAGGGGGGTCAGCGGGGCTCAGGGAGGTGCCTGAGGGCCTGGTGCGTGCTGCAGGCAGCGTGTGACGTGTTCTGCGTGGGGGACGACGTCAACATCGAGAAGGCCAACAACTCCCTCATCAGCAACGACCGCAGCTGGAAGAGGAGCAAGTTCCGCCTGACCTATGTGGCCGAGGCCCCGGAGCTCACGCAAGGTACAGGCGGGCTCACCTGGAGGGCTCTGGCTGTGGGGCAGATGGAGAATGCACGAGGGCAAAGGGGCCAAACCCCCTTTTTTGTCTCTGTTAAATTCCCAGCATTTCAGCCCTGCCTTTCCCCCCATCCCAGCCCCAAGGAGCAGCCAGTGACGGTCCCAGGCCCCTCTGGCCAGTCCCTGTCCGTGTCTGTAACAGAGATGTTTGGATAGGATCTGCTCTCCCTCCTCCTGACCCCGTTTTGTGAAGCGAGGAGCTGGAAACTTGGGATCTTTCCAAGCTTATTTTGTCCAATGCTGCTCCACCGAGCGTTGTGGAGCAAAGGCAGGTCCGGCCCACGGACACCTGGCCCCTCAGCACGGCTCCTGCAGCGCAGGATCTGCCGCACCGGCTCAGCTCTTCCCAAATCCAGGCACTTCACTGCCAGCCAGGTGGCACTGGCAGCGAGAGGAGCCTGTGGGCAACGTGAGGGCACAGCCCTGAGTCTCGTGGGGGTGGTTTCAGAGTCCTCCTCAGTCACTAAAAAAAGGGACACCTGCTCAATTCTCCCCGGTGTTTCTGATCCCTCGGGCTTGCAGGAGGGAGGTCAAACCCCTGTGGCCGGCTCTGGTCTGAAGGGCTGAACCCACAATGATCCTACAAAAGCCAGAAGTGTTGGCCATGCTCTGCTGAAGCCCTTCCCTGGCCCTTTTCCTCCTCAGGACTGTACAGCATCCACAAAAAACGCGTCTATGCAGCCCGGCTCCTCACGCGCCAGAACCTGCAGAGCCCCAAGTCCAGGTAGGAGATGCCGCTCTCCCGGGAGCTGAACCCACACGGGGTGCACCCAAAACAGTCCTACAAACAGCCCTTGAGCCCCGGATGCTCCATGGAATCCGCTTTTGGGCAAATCATGACTGGAAGCCACTGGAGGGTGTTCCCGGCCTCCATGCACGGTGAAATCCCTGCTGGTGCCTCCCTCAGCCCCTGGAACGGGAAGCTGGCTGGAGCGGGAGCAGAGGACGGATAAAACGGCTGAGCAAGGGGTTAAACTGTTTTTTCCTCCTTTAAAAAGTCTCCGGGGGTGAGGCAGGGGGTGCTGCAGTGTCCCTTCTCCCTGCTGTGACCTCGGTGACGTGGCCACCACAGCTTGGACACGCCACCGCCGCTGCCCAGCCAGGGCTCAGCCATTCCCTGAAGGATTCCCCCAAACCTCGTTTTCCTGCTGTTCCTCCTTCCCCCGCAGCCGCCTGACGATTTTCCTGCGCCTGCACACCAACGGGCACCAGGAGCTGCAGTACCTGCCCGGGGACCACCTGGGGGTGTTCCCAGGGAACCACGAGGACTTGGTCAACGCCCTCATAGACAGGCTGGAGGATGCCCCTCCGGCCAACCAGCTGGTGAAGGTGGAGCTGCTGGAGGAGAGGAACACGGCTCTAGGTATCCAGGGAGTGAAGGTGGCCTCTCTCCTCCTCTCCCAGCTCCTGAAGTTCTTGTAGCTCCTCAGGGAGAAATCCCCAGGAGAGATAATTTTCCGTCTTCCTGTCGTGTTTGCCCGGATTGGGAGCACCTCCTTCATCCCCGCTCTGCCCAGAGCTGGTGCTCGTCTGCACGTGGGAGGTGGAGCAGGGGTTGGAAGGGTGGGCAGGGCCCTGGGGGAGATATTCCATGGAAAAATTAGAGGTGTTTATATTCCCTTAGAAAGGGCAATGTCTAGGACTGGGAGGAAGGGCAAAGGGGTTTTGAGGCCCATCCCAACACCGTATTTCTGGGATAACTCCATTCCCCTACTGCCACACACGGTGAAACTGGAGATGGAAAACCCTAATTCAGTGTCTCAGGGTGGGAGGAAAACCAGGATCTGCCGGAGGAAAACCAGGATCTGCCCACCTCGGCCCTGCTGCTCAGCTGATGCCAGGCTTGTGCTGGATTCTCTCCCGGCAGGTGTCATCAGCAACTGGACAGACGAGAACCGCGTCCCACCCTGCACCATCTTCCAGGCCTTCAAGTACTACCTGGACATCACCACCCCTCCCACGCCGCTGCTGCTGCAGCAGTTCGCTCTGCTGGCCACCAGCGACAAGGAGAAGAAACGTCTGCAGGTCCTCAGCAAGGTAAAGAGCCCCAGCCCCAGGTTCTGTGAGGCCCCGGGGACGATCACAGCCCCAGCCAGGGCATTTTCATCCCACACTGTGTTAGGCTGAGTCCCTACCCCTGAGCAGGGCTCAGGGTGCCTTCGCTGCCACCCAGCGTTGCCACGGACTTGGTGGGATACCACTCGAGGCACCTGGAAAAGGTGGATCCTGCAGCTCTCTCCTCCCTCCCTCTTTCCCAGGGTTTGCAGGAGTACGAGGAGTGGAAGTGGTCCAAGAACCCCACGATCGTGGAGGTGCTGGAGGAGTTCCCCTCGGTGCAGATGCCCTCCACGCTGCTGCTCACCCAGCTGCCCCTCCTCCAGCCTCGCTACTACTCCATCAGCTCGTCCCCGGAGATGTACCCAGGAGAGGTCCACCTCACCGTGGCCGTGGTGTCCTACCGCACCCGAGGTACCGTGCCGGGGTCGGGGCTCTGGGGAGAAGCAGCAGCAGCAACAGCAACCCCACAGAATCTCCAGCAGGGAGATGATATTTGAAAGCCTTTAACCAGATTCCCTCAAACCATGGCACTGCTGTCCCATGTCGTGGAGAGTGGCAGTGACAGAGATGTCACTTCTGGGGCAGGTACAGAACCCAAGCTCCATGTGGGATTCTGCTTGCCCACCCCAAAATCCACATTCCCGGTAGCCAAACCTCTGCAGCTTTGCAAGGACTGGTGTGTCCAAGCATGGTCATGGTGGAGATGGACACAGCACTGGTGTGTCAAAGCAGATGGACACAGCCCTGCTGTCCAAGCATGGCCGTGGTGGGGATGGACACAGCCCTGGTGTGTCCAAGCGTGGTCCTGGTGGGGATGGACACAGCCCTGGTGTGTCCAAGCGGGGGGACACAGCCCTGCTGTCCAAGCATGGTCGTGGTGGGGATGGACACAGCCCTGGTGTGCCCAAGCATGGCCGTGGTGGGGATGGACACAGCCCTGGTGTGTCCAAGTGTGGTCCTGGTGGAGATGGACACAGCCCTGGTGTGTCCAAGCGTGGTCCTGGTAGAGATGGACACAGCACTGGTGTGTCCAAGCATGGTTCTGCTGGAGATGGACACAGCCCCGGTGTCCAAGCATGGCCATGCTGGAGATGGACACAGCACTGGTGTGTCCAAGCATGGCCATGCTGGAGATGGACACAGCACTGGTGTGTCCAAGCATGGTCCTGGTGGGGATGGACACAGCCCCGGTGTGTCCAAGCATGGTCCTGGTGGGGATGGACACAGCCCTGGCGCTCTGCAGGACACAGGGAGGACAGCAGAGCTGCCATGGAGGNGACACAGCCCTGCTGTCCAAGCATGGTCGTGGTGGGGATGGACACAGCCCTGGTGTGCCCAAGCATGGCCGTGGTGGGGATGGACACAGCCCTGGTGTGTCCAAGTGTGGTCCTGGTGGAGATGGACACAGCCCTGGTGTGTCCAAGCGTGGTCCTGGTAGAGATGGACACAGCACTGGTGTGTCCAAGCATGGTTCTGCTGGAGATGGACACAGCCCCGGTGTCCAAGCATGGCCATGCTGGAGATGGACACAGCACTGGTGTGTCCAAGCATGGTCCTGGTGGGGATGGACACAGCCCCGGTGTGTCCAAGCATGGTCCTGGTGGGGATGGACACAGCCCTGGCGCTCTGCAGGACACAGGGAGGACAGCAGAGCTGCCATGGAGGGTTTGGGTCAAGGAGCATCACGATGCTGCTCCTGCCAAAAAAGGTCCAAAGGAGAGCTGGGTGCTCCCTGAGGACTGTGGAGGTCCAGCGGTGCCAGGTCTGTGTCCTGGGTAGCTCCACGGAGGGATCCAAGCGCCAAACTCTGCCCAGTTCCTGGAGAATGGATGCTGAGATATGAAATGTTTCAGGGAGGTGTTCACGCAGGACGTAGCAGGGAGGGCTTTAGGAAGGAAAACAGAGTCCTTGGGCGATGGGGACAGACCTCCTTCCCTCCCTTCCCAGATGGAGAAGGACCAATCCACCACGGAGTCTGCTCCTCGTGGCTCAATCGGATCCAGACGGATGAGGTGGTGCCCTGCTTCGTACGAGGGTGAGTGGCCCACACAGGGCCAGGGCTGAGGAAGAGGGCGTGAGGCCCCTTGCAGGATGAGCTCTCTGCCCTCAGCTCTTGTCACAGTGGGAGAGAACAGGGCTGGGTTTGCGAGCAAATGGTTCCCCTCTGGGAGAAATTCTGCACGAAAACGCCACATCCTGGGATTTCACCTCATTTTCCCCCCCTCCCTCTCCGGGAGCTGTCTCAGCTGGCTGCGGGCAGAGTTGAGGGAACACCTTGCTTGCGTTTAACCGGATCTCTGATGTGTGCAGGGCGCCCGGGTTCCACCTGCCCCAGGACCCCCAGGTGCCCTGCATCCTCATCGGCCCCGGCACCGGCATCGCCCCTTTCCGGAGCTTCTGGCAGCAGCGGCTCTTCGACATCCAGCACAAAGGTGGGGCCGTCCTGCTCCTCCCCTCAAAGAGATTTTGGGAGCCCTGGGCTGGGAGTGGAGGGCTGGGGGTCCCACCCTGCCAGGGGTGTCCCAGTGGATCTGCTGGCGGGTCCAGAGGGAGGTGGCTTGTGGGAATCAGGTATTGGGGTGCTCTCCAGCTGACTGCTGTCCCCATCCCGTCCCCAGGGCTGAAGCCTTGTCCCATGGTCCTGGTGTTCGGCTGCCGGCAGTCCAGGATCGACCACATCTACAAGGAGGAGACGCTCTTTGCCAAAACCCAAGGTGTCTTCAGAGAGCTGTACACGGCCTATTCCCGGGAACCGGACAAACCAAAGGTGGGCACGGCCCCGGGAATGCCCGGGCAGCGCCCGGTGCCCACGGGGAGCCAGCAGGGCGTGGAGAGGCTGATTCCTTGGCACAGCCCTGGTCACTCACCCCGGGGGCACATAAATGTGCAGGATTGTCCCTTCCCAGTGATCAGCATTCCCAGGGTGTGTCCCCATCCTGGTGCCAGCCTGAATGTGTGCCCAGGATGCTCCTGCAGGTGGGAGATGGGACGGGATGGGACGGGAC
>VZRS01000164.1:0-51640 GCA_013398055.1 Ifrita kowaldi
CCCGGCGGGACGGGGCGCTCCGGACGCGGGGCGGCCTCGTCTCCCTCAGCCTGCGGGGTGGTTGTCGGGAGCGGGGACACGAGGGTTGGATCATAGCCTCAGATCGAGTCTCGCCCTGGGAAGCTGCGGCGCTGTGCTGGGTTACCGGTGGCTTGAGCGAGTGATTCTGAGGGAAGAGGTCTGCATATTCTTTATATTCCTTGGTAAGTGCCGACCTGCAATTCCCAGCATCCTGCACTTACATACGGATATTTTACTAATCATCTACCTTGGCATTTTTGGTTTTGTTCTTTTATGGCCGCTCCCCATCCTCGCTTTGTTATAAAAGCTACTGGTTTCCAGGTGAGCTGCTCTTGCATCCCCTCAGGTGGCTCAGGAGAGTTTGCTGCCATGTTCTGGCCAGTGTCAGAGCTGCGGGATTCCCTGGCACAGGCGCTGCTCCGGGCCCCTCCTGTTCCCGCTATAGTGCTGTACCTTAGGCGATGCAGTGCTCCCTTTTCTGTGCCACAACTGTCATGGGGCACAAGGTAATTGGTGCTGTTACTCACAGGGTAATGTGGCTCCTGCTGCATAAAAAATCAGGAGTTACTTTTCCCTTTCATCTTTGTTCTGATTCCGTGCTTTAAATAATTTTTCAAATATAAACAAACAAAAGCCAACACCAAAGAAATCTTCCAAAACAGAGTGCGGGGAGGATAATTTACTGTGTGATTGCATATGTTGATGATTAAAAATATGACTCTGAAATGAAGACTTGTTTCTTCCCCACCCCTTCACTTACCGACTGTGCTGAATGGGCAGGGTTTTATAGAAGTTCACAGGTTGCTTTGAGATCTCTGAGCAGAAGGATTTTAAAACATGTGATACTTGCGTTGACACGTAGGAAGAAGAAAGAAAAAGAGGTATGAATGAGGAAATGCCTGTATGCTGGCTGCTTTGTGAAGTATTTTATTGAAGGAACAGAAATATGCATTCTGAATGCAGTGTAATTCTGAAACTAGCAGCAGCAGAGAGCAGTTTCCCTGAAGTGTGTGTCCTCGTGCACCTGCTGCAAGAGTAGGAAGATTGCGAAGTAGATACTGTGGAGGAAAAGTAAATACCTCCCCTCCACCCACAGCAGCATTTCTTATTCTAAGGAAAGTTTAACTGTTCAGGTACAAAACTTCTTCGTTTACATGCTGAGGATGATTAGTTCTTGGTGTAAAATGGTAAGATTTCAGGATTCTCTTCCTGCCCAGTCCTTCTACATGTGCTGGGAGATTTTCTCTCTGTGCTAGAGTGCTAAAGCTTTGTGTGTATTGAAGGGAGAGGGATGAGTTGGCTGAAGCAGAAAAGCTTGGAAATGTGACCTCAAATGTCCGTATCTTTAGGGATCAAGAGGGAGATTTTATTTGGCAAAAAAAGAGTTTTATATAATTTGTATGGTTTCCCTTAAAGAGAAGATCTCAGCTTTCTAGAGACGGCAGAACACCAGCCGTCTTGTATGCTCCTTCCAGATGTATTCTGTAGGGAATAGCAGCCTCTTTCCTCATGTGATTACACTGTAGGAAGGAGCAGTGCTCTCTCTGCTGATAGCTACGACTTCCTAGAGCTCCTGAAGATTTCCTGTCTGACTTGCAGGTTGTATCTGTTTGCCATCTTCTGACTGGATACCCTGGACAGCCTTTATTTACTCAGCTTGGGCAGATTGCATAATTCCTTTAGTGTTCCTCCCTTTATCCTTTTAGCCCTGTTAAAGTTTTTCTTGGGAGGGACTGAGAATATTTCAGAATAGATCCTCCTTAAAAAGAAATAGAGAGCTCTGCCTTGCCAATATGATTTTTCAGAGCTGCTTTTCTTTCTCTTCGTAAAACACTCGGGTCAAATGTTAACACTGTATGTTGAATGCAAGTTTTCTAATGTTTGAACATGACAACCATGAATGAATGCAGCTCTTGTTTAATCCTTTGGCATTCCTTAGGGACTACTGGCTCTGCTGGCACGTATAAAGAGTAACTCACTGGAATCCTTATTGGAGCGGCATGTTTGGAAATGCCTCAGATGGATGGTGTTTTGTTATTTAATGAAAGGCAATTATATACTGCATTAGCTGTAAGCTCAGCTGCCCTCAGCCCCATGCCAGTTTCTGCTGGAGCAACCATTTTGCTGGTGTTGACCAGCAGAACTCTGTCAGCAGCTCCCTGATGATTTAAACACCTCCTGCTTGTGCAGGTGTCTATCCTCCACATCCATTGATTTTTGCAGAGTGATGCTGCACTCTGTGACTGACCCTTAGAAATACCCACAAATCTGGTACTGGCTCCTGGCCCCCAAAAGGCTGTGAAGGATTTAGAAGATGTATCTTAGGACATGCTGTACAAGTTTGTTCGTTAACACCCACCTAAGTTTTTCCACTTGGAGTATCTCATTAATTATTTGTACAAACTCATAAGAATAGTACCATACGTTCTTTTAATTTATGAGACACGTCTTCACTCTTCTGTTTCTAGAAGAACCACCATTAAAAGCTGTTCATTTCCCCTGATCTTTACAATCTTACTGTCTATATTTTTAGCTTATTATGAGGGGAAATTGCAAGGCAGAGAGAGAAACCCAGTATTATATAGAATTAGCTTATTTGACACTCTCATTCTGCTGTGCTGCTTGGCAGCAGCATCCACTCAATCACAGCAATATTTATCTAAGTTCTGAATTTGTACTTGTCCTAAGCTCTCTGCCAGCCGTGCAGCAGTCATGGTGCTAATTTCAAAGCCTAAGAACATGGAGAGCTAAAAAGAGACAGCTGACTTGATGTTTTCAGCCAGTGTGAAACAGTTACAGTTTCACCCAAGTCTATCAAAATTAAATCCTTACTATAAAAAGCAGCATCTTTGTTTCAGCTGCTTCACTTGTAATTGTGTTAGGGAGAAGCCTTTGTGCCTTTAAATGCTTTGGAGTTCGAGGCTGATGGGAGACAATATTTTCTTTCTCAAAATCTAAATCGTAGTTCCTCAATAACTTAAAGTTGGTGCTGTACTATTCCAAAGTCATCATTTTATCGTGAATGATTGCACTTACTGGGATGGTTGAAGTGCATTATCATCAACAAAAGTCAGTGTGGACAGTCCAACAAATTGTTCTTTATCTTACTGAAATGGAGGTCTCTGGAGAAAGACAAAAATTTCTTGGGAAAAATGTAGGAAAATTAGTAAGTGATGATAATGGGCTTACCAGCAGAGGTGGCAGTTATTTACTTAGTTGGAAACTTTCTCTACTCCTCAATCCTTGACTCCTTCTGTAGGGAATGATGTGCTGAGGAGGGAGGATCATGTGCTTTCTGATCTTTTAATAGACCAGAGCAGCAGTGTTTTTATAATCTGTGTTCAACTTGAAGTGTTAAGAGTTTGCATCATATTAACAATTATCAGCTCTTCCTGATTAATTAAAGATAGGCAGAATCTTTTTTTAAAAACTGAACAGGCTGTGTTTGAAATAGCAATAGATTGAGAAAAAATTAGTCACTAATTGCTGGCCTGAAATAGTATTTTAGTGTTACAGACATCCTCTCTCATTTGTACTTCATAAGAATATATTCATATTCAGCATGTTTAGTAGTCTGTGTTTCAGTGTTTCCTTACTGAGGATCCTGAGGCATTTAGGAATCTGAATGAGCATTGCAAGTTCTAGAATAATAAAATGGGGTGACTTAAAATATCCTTGATACAGAATTAAAATCTATAAGCAGAGCTGAAGCTTTGATGAATTACCTTCCTCATAGCAGTGCTGTAATATCTGACTGATGGTTTCAGGTCCTAAGCCTCTTACTATCTTTGATCTGATTCATCTTCTTCTTAGTTCAGTTTCTGAGTTACCCCGCCTTTTCCCTTTCCCTGGCATGTGCTGGGAGAATCCTGTTTATACAATTTGCAGTGAATATCCTGCACTTCCCAAGGTAGAAAAACAGCCTTGTATCTTATTTAGTAACTTAGCAACTCCCTAAAACCAATTTTCAGTGGATTTGGGTCTCATAATGGTTGCGTTCCTAACTATATTAAGTTCAAGTTTTATATTATCTCCAAAAAAACTGGTAACCTGCTGTTATTTGCATGTATTGATGGCAAATTCTTTGCTTCAGAAATTAGTTGTTCTAAAGGTACTGGGAGAAACTCAAGACTCTTTGAACACAAGTCTCCCTCCTCCTGGTTCACCTGCTTCTGTGAAACTTGTAGGAATATAATTTATTTTTATTAGAGATCTCCTGCCTTTTATTTTATTTAGTTGAAATTACTCAGCAGGTTCAAAATCCAAGGAGAAATACAGATTTGTGTGCAGGCCTGGCTGATGTTGAAAGATGATCTAAAAGTCTTTGGTTCGGACCCTGGGATCTGTGAACTCATGTGGAGAACAGTTCCAGTCGTATCTGTGGTACAGAAATACAACTTCTACTATTGATTTCACTTAAGAAATAAATCTGACATTGCTGGTTGAGCTGTAGGTTCCCATGTCCTTAATGAGGGACAGCATTGTGGGGCTTGTAGAGATGTTCAAGACAGAGGGAGCATCTTTGAGATTTTAAGGAAACAGGGATTTGCTCTTTGGAGTGAAAAACCCAGGAGCTATTTCTGGGGATGTCCTTAGCCCGGGGTGTGATGGTTTGATGGTGGGATGGGTGATGACAAGGCAGAGTGTTTGTGTTACAGCCCTGGGTCTGCTCTGGAGATCCCTGCATGGTTCTGTCTCACTGAGCACACACTGGTTGCCTCAGACTAAGGAATGTTTACCTAAACCAGTGCCCTGGAAAACAGCTGAAAGGTTTTTCAGGCCCTCTGCCACTGACAGTGTAGCTCTCTTTCAGTTTCTGTTGGGTTTTGACACTCTTCATTTAAGGTTGAGTTCATCACATCAGTGCCACTGTCAGAGGAGCTGTGTCATCCCAGTGGGCAAACTTCCCAAATTCCTGCAGGCTTTGGGCTCGTGTTATTATGGCAGCAAAAGCAAACTGTTTTTGGGTTAGACCAAAGCCCTACTAAAACTTGCATGTGGCTGTAATTTCCTGGAGTTATCCTGGTAGCAACTGTGAAGGCACTTCAGAAAAGCAAGAATTGCTTTGTTCTGTTAATTTAATAGTTATGCCTGGTTAAATGAAGTAGAGATGCACTTCTTCAAGAGCCTGTCCCTAATAAAATTCATATTTATGTTTAAAACACAGTATAAGAAACTGTGGCTTTGAGGTTCCTGTACCTCTGGAATTCCTATGATGGTTATGTTGGATTGGGCTGGAATGAGCTGAAGTAGAGTGTCGTAAGGATCCTGTGTAAGTTATGAGACCTTGCTTATTTTCTTACTAAATTTTTATTTCTTGTACCAGTACCTGCAAACAACAGATTTGAAAAGTCTGGATTTCTTCTATTATTTTCTACCTGATCAGCTGAGTTTTAAATGCAATTTTGTTTCTACCTTTAAAGGTGATGTACAAAACACTGGTTTGGTAGGCACCTACTAGCCCTCATGTTTTGATCTTGGCACTAAGCAAAGCATAGTAACCCAAATAAATACGTTTTCATGGCACTTGGCATAACAAACATTGAATTAAATAATGTCTTTTCTTCTAGTAGTGATGTATCTGAATGCTGTATTCAGATCATCACATTACTTGATTAATTGACATAAAAATCAGTGGTTTCTGGAAGACAAAATGAAACTGAAGTCATGTTTTTAAATGCTCCCTTTCTCTAATTACTGTGTGTTGAATGAGTAATCAAATATTGACTTCCAAATGCCAACTCTTACTCTGTTGGAATCTTAAATTCTTAATTCTGTTTGTTTTCTGTTTTATATATAAATTCTTTCTTAAATTTTATCCGTTTCAATGTGACCTATACCCAAAGATGCCTCTAATTCCACAGTCTAATCACTGAGCAGTGCAGTTAAATCCTTGAGCAGTGTTCAGATGCTCAGTTTGGTTTAACAGTGGCCTCTGCAGAGGGTGTTACATCAGTACCACCATAATTTGCTGTTCGTGCCTTGCTTTGTTTACAAATGCCTACGGTGCTTTCTGGTGTGTTTCAGTCTGAACTTGCTGCCCATTCAATAAATGCATCAGAGCTGACAAAACACATGGAGTTTGCAGTAAAGTCAGGAGCGTGAGGGTCAGAGAGAAGTTCATTTGCCTTTTCACTGTCTGGCTTCAGTGGATCAATGCAGAGAGACCTGGATGTGAGTTCATTGCTCTGGAATAGTTGTATTTAAGTAGTGAGTGGCCAGGAACACCAAGTGTGCTGCATCACTCCAGAGAAGCTCTGTAAAGTGAATGCATGAGGCCTTCCAAATCCGTCCTTCTGGTTTAGCAACTCGTGATTGTTCAGGACTGGCTTTGAAGCTAAGTGAGACATTTACAATGGATATTGTGTACTCTGGAATATTTCATTGTAAACATAACCCATCGCTTGCAAAGTGGTGATTCAGAATTTTTGGGTGCCCGGTAAGAAATATCTCAAATAGACCCAGATTGCAGCAGAGGAGGAGTCAGGATTAGCAAGATTTTTGTTCCAGGATTCAGCTTCTCTTGTGCCCCCTCATCCAGAATGGTTCCTGTAAGGATGCTGATGCTGCTGGGCATGTCCCAGTCTGGTCAGTTTGTGTACCTGCTGTGCATGAATTACTCCCCTCAGAATCTTCCAGGTTGGCTCTGATCTGGCTCATTCTTGCACACAGAGAAATATTCTCCAAGAGGTAGCAAGCAGCAAAGAGCAGTGCAAGGGGAAGGCACTGATTTTGTTCAAAGCCGAAATGGGGTTGTATTTTTAAATCAGGTATGAATTTCAAAAGCTTATAAATTTAACTAAAAGCATTAAGTGCTTTTGTAAATATATATACACTCATTTTTACAGGAGTGTAATAACAGCTCAGGAGACTGCAAATACAACTTATGGAGCTGCAGGAATTTGATCTGAATCATACAGAACATGTTTATATGCTTCAGTTTTAAGGTTGCAGTAATTTTAGGAGTTGTGTTCGTGAGTGTGTAGGGTCAGAGCTCTTGGACTCATGGACTGGAGAGGAAATCTTTCCAGGTTCAAAATTCCAAGTTACTTTCTCTAAACGCCAGATATTTGAGGAATGATTCATAAGCTCCTTCAAGCTTGGCAGCAGCAGTTGAACAAGCATGAAGCAGGTATTTAAGAAGTGCTGTTCAGGCAGAGATTTCAAACAGCGCTTCTTGTGCTGAGTTTGTTTTTCTCTCAGGAAGGTGAAGTTAGTGCATCCTGGTGCTCTTTGGAATATATTTTCCATTTAGCTTTTCTGCAGAAGGATCTTCTGGTTTATTTTGGTCATGTTACCTTTTCCTCACGGTATGGGAATTTCTTTTCTAGGTGCTTTTTACTAACTGTCGCAGGGGTTGCGTGTGATGGTCTCTGCTTATAGGGCCCTGTGAGATTTTTCAGCAGTTATCTGTTCTACAACCCCCTTTTAGAATATTTAGTCTTTATCTTTTAGTGTGACTGTTTATATATGTTTTGCAAAGCACCTCTGTGCTCAGCCCAATTAACAAATCAAGTGGTCTCTTTTTGAGCTTAGAAATGCATTGGCATTGCAAGGCGTTTTCCTACAGTATTTAGTCTGTTAATGGTGTTAACTAAGTTAAATATTAATCTTTTTAATTTGAAATGTTTTGAAGAGCCAGGAAAAGCTGGACTTAATTATCTTAGAGGTCTTCTCCAACCTGAACTATTCTCTGGTTCCACTGGTATTCCCAAATTCTCGTTGTGACTACGGGGTTAAGTAGAGTGAGCTGGCTTTTCTCCTTGTGTTCTTATTTAATATAGTTCTTTTTGGAATACTATTTGTTGAAAAGAGTCTTAAAAGGAACATGGACAGCTGCTTTCTTTTTATTATAGGAATTCCTTTTTTGACAGTTGGAAAATACTCTGCTTTTATAATTCAGGGTTATGTGGCTACATTTTATTTATTTATTTTTAATACCAGCTTGCCAACAGAATTCGTATCTATTATCACATTAGTAGGATTTATTTACTTAAACCAGTGGTTCCCAACTTGCTGCTTGATCCATGCAATACTCAGAGGTCTGTAAAAGGTAAATAAGAATAAGGATATCATTAATCAGTTAAAATTCATATTATGTGTAGTCATATATTTCCAGTAATGGCACAAGTGTAAAGCCTGTGCTTAAAATCTCTTTTTATGCTGAGTTTTGTTATTGGCAGAACCTGCAGTAGAACGCTTCAGTGGAATGTATTATCAGAGGCTTTCTGGACCTTTCCTTATGTTCCCGATAGTATATTTTGGGACACAGTAATATTTTTGCCTATTGGTTATAAGGATCCTTTTTCAGGAGAGCTGAGACAGATTCAAGGGAGGAAAGAACAAATTGAGACAAGCAGTGAGCTGCTGTCTTTTATGAGAACTGAAATGAGATCATTGACATCTGGAGCGTGTTAGGATATGTTGGAGTGTGTCATGCTTAAAATCACTTGATGCAAATTTATGTGTTTTATGAGCTCCATTGGGCAATGCTACTACCAAGGCCCTGTCCCTAAGACCAAAATTTCCATTTTAACTATTGCAGTGAGGCTGTCATTTATCAAAAAGTGTTGCCTATAATTTTAGCTTTTATTTTGTCTGAATTAAGCTACAATTGCAGTAACTCTGAAATCAGGACATGAGGGATTGTGTTACTTCTGGCCTGGTTGAAGGCCTGTGCGTTGAGAAAAGCAAATGACACAGCAAATATATAACCCATGACCGTGGAGAGCAAGATTAAGCTATGAATGAGTACCCTGAGCCAAGAAATGCAGTGGTGGAACATTCTAACTTTCTGTTGAGCAGAGGCTTGTTAACCATCTATTAATAAATAATTAACTGAAACTGGCAAAGTCTCATTTGGGTGGTAATGTAGTGTGTGCTTTCTCTTGATACACCTGTCCTTGCGCAATGTAGTTGTGGTGGTGCTGGAATGGTCTTTGAGGGCAAAAAAAAGTGATAATGTATAGAAAAGAATGGCAGAGTGCTGGGGAACAGTTCCAGCTTCCAGGCTTTAGGTGAAATCTTCTTTAAGGAGGGCTCCCCTTGGCCCAAATTTCCATCGATTTGGTCCTTGTGACTAACTGTGAACTAAAAAGGACTGACCATGATGCTTCTCCTGTTGCTGTATTTGTACCAAATCCTTCTTTATCATGTACAGTTTTTCTGTTTCATGGATTTTGATGGATTGAGGAAAGTAAGGGAAGCGAGCATGGAGATTCTGGAACTGGAGAGGAGGGAATAGGGCCTGTAGCCCGAGGAAGGGAGCACATGTATAAGAGAGAAAAAAAGGCTTTTCAGGTCCTTGGTGTGTAAGATCAAAGTGCAGTTTTAGAAGATTTCTAAAACGAAAGATAAGGAAATATGATACAGACTCATAACTCTGCAGGCAGGTGGGTGACAAACCTCTGGCAACACTAGGAAAAAAAAGGTTCAGAAATCTTCACAGCACTTCATCATTTTCATGGAGCAGAACTTAAATTGTTGGCAAACACAATTATATCCAAGGTGGTAATTCATGCTCGTTAAAATACAACATTATTGCAGACTTAGAAAATGCCTTGAATTTGGCATGGCAGGTCTTGAAATAGCATGAGGAATGTCTCACTTCAGTGTTTAGGTTCACAAAGCATAGAATTGATTTTTAGGAGCACTGATTAATAATTCATAATACAGGAGGGATAAATCTTAGACTGGTAGATAAAGACAGGGTTGGTTTATTCTCCTTAGTTTTCCTTGCTGCAGCAGAGCTGTCTCTCCTTCTGCCAGGTTTGTTTCACCTTTAACTGGGTGCTGAGCTCCCAGTTTGCACCCCTGGGCACTAGTTTGGGGAGGCTGCAGCTGCCCAGCTTTCTGTCCTGACAGGTGCCAGAATGCTGAGTAAAAGGCAGGACTGAGACCTGCTTTGCAGTTCTTGTTTGACGTGTTCTGAGCAAACAGTAGAGCAAACTCGCTGCGTGCCCATTTCCTTTCCCCCTTCAGGTTTTTGTTTAGGTGTGTGCTGCTGCTGTTTAAGTGGTGTAGCTGTTCTGGCAGTGCCTCATATAAAAGTCAGCACAAAGCCAAGCTGTGTTCACACAGAATAGTTTATTCCTTTGAAGATGGGGGAGAGCAGTCGCCTTGAAGTTTGGCTTTGAATTTGTATTTGAGGTAAAAAAATACAGATTTTTCATTAGAGATGAAAAAGCCTTTCTGAAGCTTTTGTAATCAGAAAGAAGATGCCTCCTTTGGCAAAACATAGTTCCCTGAAAAGCTTCTAGCTGGCTTCCAAGTTCTATCCTAGCAACGTTGGGAAGAGTCCCTCCTCTTAGCTGGGGCACTGGTGGGGACTGTGAGCCAGCGTATCTTGTGATCTGAGGTCACAGAAAGCTGAGGTGGCTCTTTGCTTTTCAGTTGTCACCATGTAACTCTTAAACAATTTAAGCTTTTCAGCTCCAATCTCTTAGAAGCCTTACTCCTTTTATCCTGAAATTCCTGGCTGTCTTATTTTCTCTTGCTGTTATTGCTCTAGCCTGAAGTTGTTTTTGCTGAGATATTGCAACACTGGAAAAATGTGACTGAAAACAGTTGAGTGTGTGGAGCAGTTAAATCTATGTGTAATGTTAGCTATGCTGTTAAGGGCTTTGTTTTTCTTTCTTAAAATAACCTTTTAGTTTAAATCTCAAGACAAATACAGCAGCATTCAGCAAAGTGAGTTATTTTGATGATTTAGGTTTTAATAGGAAATGGCTTTCAAAAGATGGGGAATTGGAAATGCTGCTGGTTGCTACTGTAAAGCAGCTTTTATAATGCATTTTATATTCAGATTGTGTATGTATAGAAATCCCTTCTGCAGGAGTTAACACTGATCTTTGTTCATGTCTGATCTTTTCATATACAGGTTTATTCCAGAGCTGAAAAAGCTTGAACAATATATTTTATCCATGTTTGGAAAAAGATAGTTGCTACAGACAAGGAGGATAACCACTGGTATTGCAAAAAGATGAGTATGTTAAAACCAAGTGGACTTAAGGCTCCTTCAAAGACCATCAAGCACGGGGGTACATTGCTGAAAACACCTACACCTGTTGCTGCTGGTAAGGAATAGTTAAATACCTTAATTATTCCTTTATTCATCTTCTAACAAAAAGTACTTTTAGTGCTGTAGTATACACTATTTTTACTCTTTACACCAATGTATTTTTACTTGTATTTCTGATTTTAAAAAATTACATGTACAACTTACAAAAAATCTAAAGGATACTAATTGGAGATCAAGCAAAATTCATCAAAGAAACCTTGTTGTGATAAAAATGCTTTGGTAGTTTTTGAAGTCAGACCTGTGATTTTTACAAGGTTTTTACCAAAACCTTCATTAAATGCATTCATGTCTCTGTCCTTAGATTTTGAACTATTTTTTCCCAGAGATGACAGTGTTTGCACAGGAAAATTAGGAGTTGTGATATTCCTTGTAGAAAGGATGCTTTTCCAGATGTTTGTTACATTGAAACTAAGTAATGATGCTCTTTGGAATATCTGTGTATTTGATTCCCATTGTTTCTCATTGTGCTTTGATTCCAGCTCCAACAGAAAAAGCAGCTCCCAGTGAGAAGACCTCAAGCACAGCCCCTGCAGATGCACACGAGGAGTTTGTGGATGATTTCAGAGTCGGGGAGCGCGTTTGGGTCAATGGAAACAAACCCGGTTTCATCCAGTTCCTGGGAGAAACACAGTTTGCTCCGGGGCAGTGGGCAGGGATTGTCCTGGATGAACCCATTGGGAAGAACGATGGCTCTGTGGCTGGAGTTCGCTATTTCCAGTGTGAACCCCTGAGGGGAATATTCACAAGGCCATCCAAACTGACCAGAAAAGTGGTGGCAGAGGATGAAGCCAACGGTACCCAGACAGCTCACGCTTCGAGAGCCACGTCGCCAACATCCACATCAGCTGCTAGTGCAGTGTCCTCATCTGCTGCTGCACTTCCCCCTTCAGGAATTCCACAGAAAACTCCTCTTGCTGCTAAGGAACATGCAACTCCTTCTCAGATTAGCAATCTTTCCAAAACTGCCAGTGAATCTATATCAAATCTCTCGGAAGCTGGATCACTAAAGAAAGGAGAAAGGGAGCTCAAAATTGGAGATCGAGTTCTGGTAAGATTTCCCTGTCTGTTTTTGATTGATTAATTGAAACTTCTGCTAAAATTCAAAACTTTTATGCTGTTTCCTTGGTCAAGATAATGCAAATTTATGCTCTAGCTTTCTTTGTCTAGTGTCTTCTGTAAACAAGCTCTTTGCATGCTGTGGGAATATCTTTGCAGTACCAAGATAAAATGGTTATTTTGGCAGGTTTTAATCTAGTGTGTTTTGCCACTATTTAAAACACAACATTGTGTTTAACAACATATTTGTATCTTATCTCTCTGTGTCTTCAAGAGCTCCAGTCATGCTAAATAAAAACCAAGCGTGTAAAATTTCCATACAGGTCTTCTGCCCTGTCCAGGGCCGTGTCTTTAGAAAGCAAACAGTTCAATAATTGATTGTTCCTGAGTGGTGATAGGCAGGAACAGAAGCAGTCACATAATGCCACTGATCAGCCAGGAATTACGTGTGCTCTTGGGGATGTGCTACATTGCTTGGCTGCCCTTCCTAAATTCAGACCCCTAAATGCTTCTGCCAGTGTATCATCTCACCTTTTTAAAAGGGAGTTGCTTTGTTAGTTTTAACATTTTTTTAAAAATTATTATCAGAAAACTGGTGGTATGTTGTGTATGTTATATTCTTAATTTAAAGATTATTTATGTAGCCTTCAAATATAGCTGGAATGATCCTTTTATGCCCACCAGATCTCTGATCGCTGTAACAGAGACCTGATTTTAGGTTTGATTTACTCAAGTGCATCATTAAGCTGAAGATTTGTCACACTCTTATTTTGATACAGTCTCTTCTTATTTGTGATACAGTTTTAGAATTTTTATCTGGCAGGTGTGAGTGTCCTGGCATAGAAACATTTCTGGGGTTAGTGTAAGGAGTTGTGTAGAAAAAAATCCCCTGGATTTTGTTGTTTGTCCTGCATTGCCCCACCGGATAATAATTCTGCAGTGAAGATGGATTGATATTCTAATTTAGTTTATTGTATTTTTAAAGGAAGAATTTGCCTCCTCTTTCTGTTCAAGGAGAGCTTAAAACACAGGGCCAAGTTGAAGAAGGAGACAAAGGTGAAGTGAGGGCAGGGGTTGGCTGACGGCTGGATTTGGGCTGAGATGTGTTTTCTTGGAGTGCCAATGGAAACAAAGATTTGTGGTTTATCCCTGGCTATTTCTGTCAGAGACTAGAGCCCTGTTGTCCTCCAGACAACATCAGGGCTTTAACCACTTGTGTGCCTTTTCCTCAAGGACCTTTGTGAGCCCTTCTGGGATGTCCTCTTTGGGGGGGAGAATTCTCTGGTGCCTGTGAAGGCATCGCTCTGCCTTCCCTGTATCTAATTAGTGCAAATTGCAGAAGCAGCATATCCTAAGTGCCACAGTTTGATAATAATAAGGTCCCAATTTCTGTTTGTTAAGTAGGACAAGTTAAACTTAGTATTTCATCCTCTCTACTACCTCTGTTTGCCTTAAATCTTCCTCTTGAGTAATCAAATTGTAGTTTGAGGTTTTTGGGGCAATTCCTAGCACAGTATGTTGGTGATACATAACTATAATTTATATAGCAGTATAAGACACTCAGAAATATGAATGTTAAAGGGACAGGATCCTTGTTTACTGGTTTTTAATCCTTTGGGATCCCATGCTAATTGTTTGTATTAAATCTCAGACTCTGCTGTCATGTCTAATAATAATTCAGATGTAAATATCTTAAATGGCCAGGTTAGTTCAGATAATCCTAAGATTGTCTGAATAATTGATTCATGTGTTAATATTTTTTTCCCTGACACTGAACTCCTGTCCAGCACTGTGGACTGTAGAGTTGAGGTGTCACTGAGTAATTCTGGGAACTGTCCTCAAAGCCTACAACCAGCACCAGTTGTTGGGAAAGACCTGCCTGTCACTTGTGTCACTTGCTCAGCCATTCCTGCTCCATCAGAGGGACAAATCCACCTGGCCTGCTCCATGTCTCTTGGGTTTTATTTATGCTCACAGCAGCCCCTTTTCAGTAATGTGTTACACAAGAGGATGAAAGGCTGGGTGGAAGTTGGCAGTGCCACCTCAGCACAGAATTTCCCCTCTAAGTGACAATGTGGTGTCACAGCCACGTGACGTGTTCCAGTCTGACCACACCATTGCAGGGCTGGAGGGGCTCAGTGCTGCAACATCCATCAATTTTTGCAGCTTGGGCCAACTGCTGAGAGTATTTTGTGAAGGTTTTTTGATGATTATGGTCACGTGGGGAAAACAACTGCTGGGAATTACAGTTTGAGAACAGGGAGCCTCCAGCAGCATAGAACTGAAGTTCAGAACAATGAATTCATGATAGACAAAAGCTCATTTGGGAGTCCTATTAAAACAGCTAATTGGAAAATGATGTCCTAAAGGGCAGATTCATGGGTACGGCACAGCTCATCAGCCAAGATTACATTCCAGAATGGACATCAGATGGCCTCAACTTTATTGATCTTAGTGTGTGATCTCAGGGTGTGGAGTGTTACACTGAAGTATTTCAATCTGTTAAATTTTTTTTCCTGTACTTTGGATTCTAAAATGTCCTTAATGGGAGTTACCTTGAGTGGATCAGTTAAATTAGTTGAAGTTTCTTTTTATTGTTGGTAACTGGCTGGTTTTGGATGACTTCAACAAAAAAAAGGCAAAATCTTACAGCTCTTTTTGTCTGCCCAGTCTGGATTAGCAAGGAACAAGAGGCCATTCCAACAGTGTTTACTAATTCACATCTCAACTTTTTGTGTTACACAGATGCAAATTGGGCACAAGTCTGAACCTGAAATGTTTGGTTCAATTTCAGGCTTTCCCAGCAGCTCAGTTTTGTAGGAATATTTTCCTGTTCCTACAGAGATGTAATCTACTCCTCTCCAGGAAAAGAAGCTGTCACTCCTCACGTTTGCTTCTGCATTGTCCCAGCAAGCTGCTTCCTCAGTTGTGCTGAACCAGTGGTGCTGGGATGAGGTGGTTTGATTAAAGGTTGTTATGAGCAAAGAAGTCTTGAGGATTTGATTAAAGCTCCAGTGCATGGCCTGTATTGTTTTCGTGTGGGGTGAAAAGATGCCTTAGGCTTATTTTCTTATTCCTTTGATCTCTAGTTGTTTCACCAGTCTTTTGTACACTTAAAGTTAGAATTACCAAATGCTACATGGGCCGATATTAGAGTCCTCCCAAACTTCTACAGAAGAACTGATATCTTCAAAATATAAAGAGTTAGTAATAAAGGAAGCTTCCAGTGGATGTATCCCTGATTTATTTGATTATGAAGACATTTACCCTACATGATCTTTCCTTAATTCAGATAACATTAGGAAGAATAGTGGTTACACACAGATTTGGGACACTTACTCAGAGTGAAAGAAAAGAAATTTCAGAGAAGTGAAAGAAAGAAAATTTCCAGAGGGAAAAAAAAAAAAACAGAGAAAAGAAATGCCAGAGAAAATAAATTCCACTACAAAAACCAAGTAGAGCTGTGAGGTGATCACCTGTGTATTGTAAAAACCAGACTTGCTCAGTATCTCATGTGAGGTTGTGCTGAACAATGCTATAGATACAGAGATAAAAGGAGGCAAAACAAGCAGCCTCGCTTTTTCAAGGGGCAGAAAACCTCTTTTCCCAAAAGACCTTGTATATTAAAAAGACATTGACATCAAAACAGAGAGTGCTTCAAGGTATTGGATATGTCAGCTGAGGGTGCCTGCAGAAAAATACTTACAACAATCAGCTACAACCTTTCCTGTTTTTTCCCCTCAATTTGAAGAAGACATTTCCAGGCCATTAAATTGAGTTGTAAACATCAGAAAAATAACTCATGGTAGACATCAATGCCCGTAAGGGAAATATAATAATCGTGGAGAAATTCCCATTGTCCTGTTGTCTTAGAAGTTCTCTTTCTTGAGATTCCAGAGGAGTCAAAGCAAACCAAAAGCAAATCAAACTGAGTGAATACACAAGTATTCACTGAAGTATTATAGCCCTAAATGGATTCTCTAGTGGAAAAGGACCTTTAGATTTCTGTAGTTTACTCCTCAAAGATGATTAGTTGTAACAGCACCCTGTGCTCTGCTATCTTGGGAATCTCTGATGATAAATGTCTCCCTCAAATCCCAGTGTATCTGAGCCAAATTCAGCAAGCTTATGCTTAATTTTCCTTTCACTAACAAGAAACCAACACTACCTCATGATAATATGTGGAAATGTTGAAAATATAGGTAGAGAAGTTAGATATTTCAAAGAATTGTGGTTTATTATGTGTAATTCACTATTCAGCTTTTCATTTGGTGCATTGATGTATCTTTTACTGGATAAAAATAAGGCTAAACCAAAGAAGAGTTATTAATGCGAAGAGTCATTCAAACAGCTCTGTATTAGGCATAATTTCCATTCTTAACATATGATGTATGTTCTGGAATCTGGATGTGATTTAACAGTTAGAGAGAGAAGATTAACTCTGGGCAGCCTGATCTTGTATTTGGGGATTCTGTAACACAGGAAAATTGATGTGGAAATCTGCTCTTCCTTCACTGCCCTTGTCCAGCCTTTCTGGGGTTAATGACACCGTGCCAGAGCTGCAGTTGATTTTCCTGCTGAAAATCAGGCTCCAGCTTCAGCATTTGAACCTGCTATGAATAAGAATTCCTGTGCAAGAAGTGCCAGTGGAAGTGCTGTGCTCGGTGCTAAACCAGATGGGGAAAGAACAACAGAAAACCAATTCAGAAAACAAATTACTTTCAGGCTTAGCCAGTTTGGGTTTCCTGTTTGAGTTGTGGCCAGAGAACCTGTTTGCCCTGGTGTTGCACACTTAGGATTTCTTAAGAGCCCAATGCAAAGTTGATTTTAAAAACAAACAAACAAAACCCCCTGAACTACCCAATGAAAACAAAGCCAACCTGTTACTAAAAGAGAGGAATCTGCTTTATGTGACAACTGTTGCCTGTACCAAAAGTTGAAGCAGCTTTGACAGCGTCGTTGGCTTTTCCCTGAAGGGACCAGATGCTCTATTTTAAATAAATAAATAAATAAAAATCTTATCAACCTAAGGGGCCTTAGCCGTCTCAAGGGATTAAAGTGCTTTCATTCATTTAACCAGTTACAGCTTCATCACAGTCTGCCAAATCTGCTGCTTCTGGGGCTGAGCTGTAAAGCTGGAACTCGGCCTCCGTCCATATGTTCACAAAAAGATGCAAACTCAATTTACAGGCATGTGCTGATGTGGCCTTTTTGCAAAGTTCTTCTCTGTGCATGAGTGACATCTAATTTCTCTTTATTCCCTGTTTTACAGAGCTGGCTATAAGTTATTCCTTGCTTTGTTGTTTCTTCCCAAGGTCTTTGGTGCTGGGACAGGCAGGGGTTGATAGGAGATTATTGTCAGATTTGTTTCCACCCATGTAACCTATCTGCAAGTAAACATGACGTAAGGCTGTCAACTGATTACATTCCAGGGTTCTTAAAAGCAACCACGGGAAAAAGAAACTTCACATGTGGAGAAGAGTTTCTCCCCTTAGCATTGTCCTTTTTCTGGATTTTACAACTTTCTGAATAGAAAATGCACTGCTGAGCTTAGTCTGTTTAAAAATCTATGATAATATTTAACTGTTATGAAAACAAATATTCATTGGTGGTGTTACCGTTAAAACAGTGGAAAAATATCTGGCACAATGCATACAAAGATGGAAAAGGAAGAAAAATTTGAAAGTTGGGAACATGTGACTGTTTTGTGCTCTCCTGGGGCTCTTCTCTCGAGCCTCCTCCATCAAATGTGACAGTTTTAACTGCTCAGTCACACTTTTGCTTTATCCTTGAGCTGAGGTGACTGTGAGGTATTTTGATGGCTTTGTCATGTTAAGTCAAGGATGAAAGTAATTCCTGTATTTATGTATGCCTACTTAGCCACAGTATTTTGGATACTGTAATACGTGATGTAGATTAGTTTGCTAAGTGGCTGCTACAGCATGAAATACATGTATGAGAAAATATCTGAGGGATAAGGGGTATCCAAAGGCTTTGCCTGCAATTCATCATCCGGGTGACTTTGCCTGTGCAAACCTCTGCTTTCTTTTAATGTTACTTTTAAGCATTTTTCAGGACATGTCATTACCTACCTGCTCCCAACTAAGGGATTAAATTTATCGTAGAGCAAGTCGTGGCTGAGTCACTCTGTTTTGACAACTCCTTCTTTAACTTCAAATTGCATGTGAGTTACTGGGATGTAATGGCAGGGACTGGTGACTCCCCACATGCTTTGGTAGTAGTTAATTCATTTATTGTGTGTGGATTCCCTGACTGCCTTCCCCTCTCCCTGCCTTCCCAAGGGGGAATATCCAGGAACACGTTGTCCTCAGTCATTTCAACACAGGATGGGAGAAAGAACAGTTCATTTACTTATTTTAGTCTTTACTTTTTTGTGGTGGTGATGAATTCACATGTGGCTTTTGTAATATGGAATTGCTGTTAGGGGGTTATTTTTTTTTTTTGTTTCCTTTGAGTTGGATGAGTGAATTGAACCTCAATAGCACTTCAGTTTTAGTTACTAAACTGTTTTCTCTGGAAGTGAAGGGTTGTGTGATAGCACAGTGTGTGAGTATTTATTGCATGTGAGGTTTTCTGCCCACTTTGGCCTTGCTTTTGAACTTTCAAGTTGACTGCAACCAAACTGGGTAGAAATTGAGAGGTTTCGAAGCAAGTTCTTCTGAGTTCCATGGAAACAGCCCAATAGAAGGTGGAGGCTCTGCCCACCAGTTCTGGAAAAGCTGCAGTTTGCCTTCACAGAACTTTGCACATCAGAGAATCCACGTGATCAAGGCTTGTCTGAATCCTGTTCCCATCAATGGAAACAGCAGAAATCTCTCCTGCGTTTTTAGATAGTGAAGTCACTCAACCATAATATTCAATGCCACAGGAAAACTGTCATCATTAATCCTGCTATTCACAGAATTACTGGGTTGAAAAATCTGAATTAAGGAGGCCAGTTTAAAGTTTGGGAGATGTTCTAGCACTGTTCCAATCATGCCTTGATCAGTGTTGGATGTTATGTAGATATTTCTAAAAGGAAATAAGGTAGTCTGAAGCAAATATCTAATATCTGTCTAATCTCAGCAAAAAAGACAGGCAAAAACTGCCAAAGGAAGGAAATGTTGACAAACTAAAACATGGCAGTTTTGTCAAACACTTTTGCTTCCTTCTCTGAAACTAGAGATTTAATGGAGAAAATGCCATTATGGAGTTATGTGGTGGGATTATTATTATTATTTTGAAATTCTGGATACTATTTAACAGTCTAGCTTCAAAATTAGCACTGGACATTATTGATAGATTTAAGAACTCTATATATTTACATCCTTAGTTATTTGAAATACCCGTTGGAATTTGGCAAGAATTCAGAACACAGCTGGAAAATTACTCAAGCAAGAGAAAGTATCTTGCAATAAAAGATTTCAAGAACTTAAGCTGTTAATTTACAAAGAGAAAATGGAGGTGTCGTGCTTAAAACCTGTGTGTACCTGCATGGTGGATGCTGCAGAGCTCTGTAATCTTCCAAAACAAAGCATAATGAGAGCCAGTGGCCAGAGGCCACAGTCAAATTTGGTTTATTTGAAATTTAAATATGTTTGAACAATGGAGTGATTAAGTATGAAAATAGCCTGTCAGTGGAAGTGTGTTTCCTGATGGGTATCAGCTCTGCTCCAAAAACATCCCCACAGAAATTAGCTCAGTACAGTTACAGGGTTAATTACAGATGGAACTGGGTGAAATGGAAAGACCTGTTCCATGAGAACCAGAGGAGATGATCCCATTGTTCCCTCTGGCCTTGAAGGGGTGAACAAATCAATTAAACACAACTTCTGTTGCCAGCTGGAAACAGTTCTGCTAAATTTGGAGAAACAAGAGGAAGATGATTCTGATTAGAACCTGATTAGTGGATCCCAGGTGTTTTAAAGGCTCTGTGTGGCTGGATGGGTTTTACTTTTCCAAATGCTGCATATTGTGGTGCCGAATTGTCCTGAAAATGCAGAAATAGCAAGTGATGCTTTCAGGAGTCACCACAAGTTCGTGCTGGGGCAAAAGGGGAGACAGAGCAGTTGTTATTCACCTTTTACCTCCTCTGTGCAGGTTTGAATAAGTGATACTGATACACTGACAGTGTTCACATGCTGCCTGTCCTCTTTTCCACCAGCACTGCTCAAATCACATTCTCATTTTTTAGACCATCTCTCTTTCCCCCCCTCCCCGGATTACACTGGTTTATTTGTTTCCTACTCCTTATCTTTGGAAATGTGGCTCCACAAAGGTTCTCACAAGGTCTGGTATGTTCATCCCCGTGTCCTTTCACTGGGAGGTTTTTAACCACTTCAGGTTTCCAAACCCATTTTGCTATTTCACTTTAGCTGGCAGCAAATTAATGTCAGTTCAGGTATAATTGGATAAATGGAATTTAATCGCTTTTTGCATGTGTTTGACATAACTCTAGTGAGTTCCAAGCAAAATTCCTCACCTCACAATGACCTGTAGTCTAACCTAGATTCTCCGGAGTATTACAGCTTTGTATTTTACAGCTTGACTGTATTGAATGTGGGAACTGACTGAGAAAAGGTCTGGCAGTTCTTTTCTCTACCTATTGTTTAGTGACCTGCCTTAGCATGAAAGAAGGTCATGGAAAACTGTGGTAGCTGTGTTCCATTTCTTCGTAGAACTTTTAGAAACCTTTTAGTAATTTTTCTCCCTGTTTCTTTTGGAAACTGACCTTTTTTTATTTTAGTCCTTCACGCAATACTGGGAGGTAGATCTGCTGGCAAATGCAACCAGTTTTGTGGTTTGGGGTTGGGTTTTTTACCTTTTTTTGCTCTAATTCTTACAACTTTAAAAAATAATTTTTCTGTAACAGATGCTATAATCTGTAAGTACAATTCTTTTTCCGTATTTGTTGGAACAGTTGAGTTTAATCGTGTCAGGATCTTTTTTCCCATTTATGGCACTATTAAGTCTGTATATGTACAGCAAATTGCATCATGAAAAGCCTTTACCATACTGTGTTGTACAGCAACACCTCACATTGTGCTACCAAGGGAATAAATTATTATTATTTTCTTCTCAAGGCAGGTGTTGTCACTTGCAGGTACTAATTGCAGCTGGAGATAAGTACACTGTTGGGAGAGATGTCTCTGAATGACTGGAAGCCTTCAGTAGTCTCAGGCTTTATAAAGGAGGGCTGACCTGTCTTTAAAGCTGAAATTTAGAAAGCTTTTGCTTAAAACTGAGCAAAACTGCCTGTATAGACCTTCACTGATCCTCTGAGCACGTCACTGCCACAGGGTGCTCCGATTCCTGCTCTTGTAAGGACACACAGAATATGCAGAAAGGGAATTGTTGTAGCTGGTTATTCAAAGAAGCTGGACTGGGTTTGGAAAAAAGCAAAAATTCTTTGGCACTCTTCCTTGAGTCCTGTTTAAAATAACCCAGGTACCATGGTTACAAGACGAGTCACTTGCTGCTTCTCCCAGGAATCTCGTGTTGTGCAGCCCCATCTGGTCTGGGATATGAATTCCTGCATTTGCTGGCTCCCACCAGGCAGTGGGTCATGGGCACTGCGGGGGCTGGAGCAGGTCCAGGGGGCACTGGGCACAGCCAGATTCCTCCAGGTTGTGTGTCCCAGTTTGTGGTTTGAATGTAGTGTCTTCAAAACAAACACTTCACATTTTTTACATAAACATGGAAGATGAGTAGGGCCAAGGTATGAAAGAAAAAGGGATGAACATTCTGCACCCAAGTTTAATCTGTGTTATCCTGGAGCCAGCATTACTTACGTAGAGGTTTACTTACGGTATGAGTTGGAGGGAACAGATTGCAGCAGTTTTTCCTGTCCCTGGGAATCCTTGCATGGAGTTATCCTATTCCACCACGGTGCTTCAGACACCTCTTACCTCACTTACCCACTTACCTTCCTGTGGAAACATGGTGGGGGCCTGTGTTTAGGTAATTCATTTGGGTTTGTTTAAAAAATCACCACAAACACACGCCACAAAACAGGAATAAAATTCCATTGCCTGGCTGAAGGGTTCTGGAAAAGGAGCTTCTAGTTTTCCTGTCTAATTTCTTAAATGGGTTTGTAGAGCCTCTTTTGATTTAACTCTGTTTTCTCGTGTAGAAAACAGTCCAAAATTGAGTAGGGAAACAGCTTCTAACCAGAACTAACCAGTCTTTTCACCTAAAGATATGTTCCAAATTTATCTGTAAAGAAAAAATCACCAAACAAAACAATACAAACCCAAACAGACAGAAAACCCTACTCAAACTTGCTAGAAAAGGAGTAAGAACTTGGAAGACTCAGTATGGACTGATAGTGCAGTTAAAATTTGTTTTTATGTTTGTACTTAGGTTAATGGCATTTATCCTCTAGAAAAAGTAGATAATGTCTGAGGGTGAATAGCATATTCCTCAATTTAAGGGGCAGTTCTTCCCAGGAAATACTTTACCAATGTTATATATTCCCTCCTCACCACTGTGCCACGGAGATCTGGATTCTGTGTAACTCTTTGGGTGGTTACAATTTTTTTTTTTTAAGCCAGTCGTGGTGCTTGTTTGTGTGTTCTCTGCCAAGAACACCAAATACCAAAGGTTCTACGAGTTACTATATTAGGCTGAGTCATGATAACTGTAAACTTTGTGTGTTTTTATTCCATGGAGAGTAATAATTTGCTACAGTGCCACTTAAAGCAGAATCTGAAGGTGACCTGCAGTTGTTCCAGAATTGCTTCTAATGGCAGAGAAGGGGCTGCCACCTCAAGTGCGGACAAGAGGTGCCTCTGCCACCTTTCTCACTTGAATAATATCAAAAAAGATTCATTATTCTCCCTGTTTTTCTGAGGTTTGTGTGGATTAGGATTATTTTTCCTCATCAGATGAAGCCTCATCTTGCCACCGGAGGGGAGCCCATGAGCCAGAAACTGGAGCACAAATGTTTGTGGCAGCTCCTGGGCACTGACTTGGGACTTTGTGGACACGTAAAGTCCTCGATTCCTCACAGGTGACCTCATGGGGGAACACATCCCAAATGGAATAATGTGAATTCTCTCATGTGCTGTGATGGTGCACCTTAATTTACAGCACAAGGAGCTCGTTGTTCTCTAGTAATCCTGGGAAGTTCCCTCAAGAAATAGGATGTCTGCTGTAAAAATTATATGAAATACTAAATTACTTTTTAGTTTATAAAAAGGAAAATCACAGTATTTAATAGGAGGTTTCATTGAAGATCTCTGCCAAGGCCTCACAATATTCCTGGTTGTATGATGTGCTGGAAAACATGGGTGGACATTTTGAAGCCATTGGTGTGTTTTCCATGTGGAATTCTGTGAATCTCTTGAAGAGGTTTTCATCACCATGTCCCTGTTTTCACAGTGCTGGATGCAGGCTGAACAGATATTCACAAATTGTGGACACAACATATTGTCTTCCTGAACTGCAGGAATCCTGCAGTTCAGGCTTGTGGCTCTTCCTGGCAAGTGTCAGCCACACAACACCTTTTCCTTCTTCACTTAATTTAATTCTTCCATCCCCTGGGTGTTACAAAAAGCTGTAGCTCACAGACATTGCAAGTAATTGGAATGGCTGTAAATATTTAATATTATAAGTCTAAAAGCTGCTGCTTTCTAGTCTTTCGTTTAGGAATGTTTGGGTTGGGTTTTTTTATTCTTGAAAGTGAAGAAAAGATGAAATGTTTCTCTCCTCCCCAGGGATTCAAATAGCAGGTTATATCTACAGTTTTGCCAAGTGCTCTGTATCATGCTTTATATCAGTTCTTTTAAATACAAGAGGGCTGTACTATGTAGTTTATCTGAATTATTCCGTGGAGAAAATATGAAAGGATTTTTTTCTCATTTCATTTCTTTTATTTCTCCTCACAGAGTTAGAATAAGAAGTAAACAGACCTTAGAAATCCTTATCTGCTGGTAGAAATTTATGTGAAACTCTAGCACAAATCTATTGCACTCAGTACACTGGTTATACTGTGGCTTGTTAAATATATTTTGGGTTGTGAAGATCGGTAATAATCAGTAACATTAGAACAAACTCATAGACAAAAAAATAGCTAGTTTGAAATAAGAACTGCTTATGTCATTCCTGTGCTTTGTGAGCATGGTTATGCCAAAAGCTTTTCCGCTGAACTTGGTATTTTAATTTGGAAATGCATTAAATGCAGGTGTGTGTCTTATTTCTTTAGGTTGGAGGAACAAAAGCTGGAGTCGTGCGTTTTTTGGGAGAAACTGACTTTGCTAAAGGAGAATGGTGTGGAGTAGAGCTGGATGAACCCCTGGGAAAGAATGATGGAGCTGTTGCTGGCACGAGGTCAGTCTGTCCCCAGATTTACTTCATGAGATTTTTCTCTGTATTCTCTTTCGGGTTTTTATATCTTCCTTGAAATTTTCAATCAGGGGAGGGAGGGAGGTTCTAAACCTGCCTTGTCTTGTGGTGGTGGGGAGGGTGGTTGTGCGATGGTTTGAGTTTTCTGATGCCAACACTTCTCTCACATTCATGGGATGAGCTGATCTCTACTCCCATGTGAGTTTTATTCATAGACTGGTAATGGAAAACACAGTTTCCTTCTTTTGAAGGCCTGTTTGATTTCTCAGCTTGGAAGGAATGCTCAGTTAAGAAAATCTCTGGATATCCAATAATTGTACTTAAAGGAAATCTTCCAGCATTTCCAACAGTTGCCTCCTGGTAGAGTTTGGGAGCAGTATAGCTTCTTCCTCCAATAAGTCACACTCAGAAGGCATTAATTAACACCACAGTCTAACTTTCTTTCTCTTTTGCCATAAGGACCAGTCTTTTACCTCATTAAAAAGAGGTTTTACAAGGATTGCCCCACCTTAACACAGGTGATCACAACTTAAAATTATAAGTGGCTTTTGTCTATATTTAACCAAAGATATATGTTCTGTATCATCAAATATGTGTAAATGGTAGGTAGTAATAAAATATGAAACTACGTGATTTAATTAAAATCTGGTTTCTATTTTTAACTCTCAGCCACCACGTTTGTTGGCAGCTCAGAGGAATGTGATGAAGGGAAAAGCTATGGATATAAAACTGAATCTGAATGGAAGTTTTTAGGACCTAGAGCTGTAGTGTTTACTCTGAATTTTTAAGTCTGATATGATCATGCTGTTTCAGCTTCTCAAAATTCCTTTTCCAAATCTGGTGTTAAATAAAATTGCAATCCAGTGTGGATGAGATCGTCACCAGCTGCTCTCCTGTCCTTTAACACTTCTATACTCCTCATCTAGAATTCTTCACGAACCCAGACCGTGCACGTGAAACAAAGTTAATTCCTGCTCTCCTCTGTGTCCTTTGCCTTTGGAAGGTATTTCCAGTGCCAGCCCAAGTACGGCCTGTTCGCCCCAGTGCACAAGGTGACCAAGATCGGCTTCCCCTCCACGACGCCGGCCAAGGCCAAGCCCGCCGTGCGCAAGGTGATGCCGACGCCCACGGCCCTGAAGCGCAGCCCCAGCGCCTCGTCCCTGAGCTCACTGAGCTCGGTGGCCTCCTCCGTAAGCAGCAAGCCCAGCCGCACAGGACTCGTAAGCTGCTTTTTCCATCGCATGCTTCCCCTTCCCAGCCCCGAGCCCGCCCGAGCTCGGCTCGCGCCAACGGACACTAGAGCAGATCGTGGGCAGAGCACGCCGTACATTTAACTGTGCTCGTCTTCATTCAAAGCATGCACGAAGGAAGGAAATCTTAGCTAGCCCTGGAGAGCAGCTGAATATTTGAATATTTAATTTAGGCTAACAGAGTGATTGCAATAAGAAAGGGGCTTAAGGACACCGACAAATTTCTCTGGCTGCAATCCCCATTTAATTCATTTTCACTACCTCTGTCACGTAAGGTTTGTGTCTGAGGATCTGGTGTGCACTGAAGCTTCCAGAGATCACACTTGTTTTATTTAAGCAGGAAGCTTCACGTTGGCTAAAACGTTAAAAATTTCCTTTTGCTGTTCAAAAGATGAGTCAGGTGAGAAATGCAGCAGGAGCAATTTCCAAGTCTCTGCTGACAAGAAGCCTCTTTCTTTCCTTTTAGATTTGGTTTTAATCCTATGAATTCATAAAGGCTGAGTGTTGCCAAGTGCAGTGGCTCAGGTGAAATCTAACACAGTACTAATTCCACCTAATACACTTACTATGGATTCTTTTGAAGTTGCTCTGTTACATAAATGTCCTAATCTGCAGCAGTAAAACAGAAATCTGGGAAGGCTGAATTTTGAGAAGTCTCTTTTATGGCAGTTGAAAACATAGAAATAATTGGATTTTTCCACAGTCACCCTAGATTTTTCCTTTTTTTTTTCCTAACCAAAGTCCGTAGATAGATCTGATTAGGAAGAGGTGACTCCCAGTGATGTGGAACAGGTTCCCTGTCCCACTGTCCCACTGACCAGCAGGTGCCCAGAGAGGTGACTTACCCTGGTCCTGCAGAACTGAAGCAGATTAACAGAGGTCAGCAGTCGGTCAGGGCACCAGGGTTAATACCTGACCACGAAAAGGATTTTTATTTGGCACAAACAGTGGGACTTCATTACTTAATCCCTTGTGGAAGTTGCACTTGCAGCTACAGAGTGCCCTCTAGTTTGGGATCACAGCACTAACACATGGAGCCAAATCCTTTATTCCACATGCTGTGATCCCCCAAGTTACACCTTGTGAATGTCTAAAATGTATTTGCTTGTTTTGTTGTGTCCCAGGGATTTTGTATGATTTGGATTATAAAATACAAAGCTGCTGTAATCCATTATTTCTGGAATTAAAATTCCAGCTTTCTTCCAACTCTTTTTCTCAGGCAGCGTGAACATTTGGTGACCATCCAAGTTAAAAGGATTGTCCAAATAATTCTGAGAGTTTTTCTTTAAAAGTTAAGCTGCTGGGGAAACGAGATTTCCTGTAATCAGTTTTGACACAGCAGACTTTTCGTGCTTCAGTTTCTAGGAAAACTAAAACTTTTCTGGGAACTGTTGGACTCTCACATCAGCTGCTCAGTTGTTCAGGGCTGTTTCTATTTTCTTTTACCTGGTAACTAAAGGCACGATGTTTTTTGCTTGCTAGAAGGCTGCCTTTCTTTTTTTAATGCAAAAAAATGCTTAGGAATATCCTGAGCCAGCCTTTGTGTGAGTCTACACCTTCAACTGAGGCCTTTTATTTTCACTTCATCCCTCCTGCCTCCTCCTCTGCCTCCTGCTCGTTGTAGGGCTCTGACCACATGTGTTGGCCACTGTTAAATTCTGGAAAATGAAGTCATTTCAGTGTAAAAGGAGAAGGTACAGTAGGTCACAGAAAGCATTTGCTTTACTAACCCTGTGTTTGTGGAGTCTGGAGATACCCCGTGGTTTTTTTCACTTGGTGCAGAATGATTTTTAACGCATTTATTTTGTGAAGTTGACAGAAACCTCTTCCCGGTATGCAAGAAAAATTTCGGGCACCACGGCCCTCCAGGAGGCCCTGAAGGAGAAGCAGCAGCACATTGAGCAGCTCCTGGCAGAAAGGGACCTGGAGAGGGCAGAAGTTGCAAAAGCAACGAGTCACGTAGGGGAGATAGAGCAGGAATTGGCTCTGGTTCGCGATGGGCACGACCGGGTAAGAGAGTTCTTGTTCTTCTGAAACAGAGTTAACACAATGCACTTAACCTCTAAAATGATGTTTTCTTATTGAAAAGGGCTGGGGGTAAGATGTGGTGTGCTAAAAGTAAAATAATCCCCGCCTGTGAGATCTCCCTTGTGGGATCTTTGGCTTGATGAGATTCCAGATCTACTGAATTTAACTCATTTTTGTTGAACTTCACTACAGTCTTTGGCCATGTACATATTTGATAACGTTCCTGTCACTTGGCCCATCACTTCACCAAATTGTGATTGCTGAGGTACAGGTACATAACTTGGAAAAAATCCATGTATTTCCCAGTTTAGTAGATTTTGGTTTTGTTCCTCTTCCTGATTAGCACGTGCTGGAGATGGAGGCAAAAATGGACCAGCTCCGAGCTATGGTGGAGGCAGCTGATAGGGAGAAAGTGGAGCTCCTCAATCAGCTTGAGGAAGAGAAAAGGTAACCCCAAACTGTCCTCACTAATGTAATTAATGTTCTTGTTGTGCTCCCCTTGTGCATCTTGCCGTTCATCCTGACTCCAGACGTGTTTCTCAGTGCTGGAGTTTTGATGCAACGTGACATCCTGAGGGCCTGTGGATTCTTTGGATGTGTCCTGAATTTCTGACTGTTTCCTACGTGAATGGGAGAATATATAGAATGTGAGATCAAACGGCTCATTTAGGTTACCTCAGATCATGCAGAAGGGTGAAAAAAGAAGAGAACCAATGATGATTCAGAGGGTTTTAATACAAGGTACCCTCTTCAGAGCTGCAGGAATAGTGATGCCTTGCTTTGTCAGTGGCAGTGTTTTAAGGACAGCAGTTTCCCCTCCCTCTGGTGCTTCCTGTGAGAGATTTCTCCCTAATGTTCCTGGCAGTTTGCTGGTACAATGGGAATGTTGTCACTGTCATTCTGATTTCCACTGAAAAGTGAGCTTGAAAGCATTTTCTTCCAAAGTTACCTGAATTTTAATGAGTTGTCCCCACAGGAAAGTTGAAGACCTTCAGTTCCGTGTGGAAGAAGAATCCATTACCAAAGGAGACCTAGAGGTAAAATATCTCCAGCTTTGTAAACAGGATATCCAGGAGGGCACAGAAAGGCAGGAATCATTAAAAGATACAATCCTGATCCAACCACATGAAAATGATACCCAGTTCTGCAGTCCTTGAGTAAGCCAATTGTCCCAAAATTGCAGGATTGCACCCCAAATTCAGTTACACACTTTAGCAAAGGCTGTGCTGTGGAATGGCTGTAGTTACTTAGAGAAATTAATTCATAGAAAATTCTATGTTTTGCTATGAAAGGTAACCACTAAGAAAAAAAATTGTTTTGAAGTTACAAAATTGGAAGTTAATATTTATGCCTTTGAAAATGAATATTGAAGTCTAGTCCTGTTTGATCAATTTTTTCAGTAATTCCTGTGCTTCCCTTAGGGAAGGTTGATTAATGAGTGTTTTGTCCTGAGAGTTTGCACATAAAATCTAAATAGCAATTCATGTGTGCAACTGTTATCTATTGTGTATATAACTATAATGTTGGGCTACAGCACAGTGTGTTATTACACAATCAGAATAGAAAACCTTTAGGGAAAGATTGCTCTCAGGTATTTGAGCACTGCCAATTTTTATCCCAAAATTGCAATTAATAAGCAAGATACTTTTAGTTGTTCTACTCTGTTGTCTAACCAGAAAGATATTAGAACTTCTTGCACAGCATGAAGTACAAACTTAGTTAACTGTGTTGCTGTAAAGCATTTGTGATTTAAGTGCTAGCCTTATAAAAAATACTCATTTCATGTAACATTTCTTTTATTTTAGTCTTCCATTCATTTTAAGATACCTATCTAGACTCTTCATAGAATGCTCCTTTTATTGTTTAGTCCATGGAAATATTTCAGTTTTTTATTTTCTGTTAAATCAGTCGATAGTCGTGGCAAACCATCCTAAAGACTCTGGTTTGTCAAGCTGCTTAACTTGGAGGTGTAAACTGAATTCAAGCTGATGAAATGTCTCCTGTTGTTTGTGTTGGAATGGTAGTGCTGAGACTGCAGGTGAAACATTTTTGTTTGTTTGTTTTTTTAATTTTACTGATAGCGAAAGAGGCAGATTTCGGAAGACCCAGAAAATGTAAGAGGGCACTTAAATGTGCAGAGACATCCCGTGTTAACAGATTGTGTGCAGAAAATGCTTATACTGATTCACTAACTGCATAATCTGTTATTGAGACATTGACTCTGGTATTTGTGTGCATGTTGCTTTCAGAGCAATTACAACATTTCTTGGAAAGAATGTGTGTAATGACTAAACGTGGTAATTGCCATTAACTGCAGACAGGGCCAGGGTGTCATTAGAATTCTTTAGGGTCAGAACCTCTGCAACTCACTGAAGAGTCTAGGAGCTTGTAGAACACGACTGACCAGCATCCTGAAGTGGCCTTAATTTAAATGTAGGATTTTAGCTGTTTTCTTCACAAAATCCTGCCTGCTCTCCTATGAGATCCTGCTGCTGTTCAATAGGTGACAATTTTTCTGAGGGAAAAAATCTGTCTGTTCTTCATCTCCTCATCTTTTTTCTTTTCGCTGTATGAAATGCTAAGGGGAGAGATGATTAAAACCATCTGAACAATTACTGGGCAAAGCTATCTGATTTTACTGTATCTTCATGTAGCTCCTCTTCAAATTATGTAGGAAGAATGTGTTACTTGATAACAGAAATGGCCTTGCAAGATGTTTAAGGAGCCCTCTTGCTTCCCCAGCTCAGAACAGTGAAATTTTAAAGGTAAATTTATCCCAGGCTGCCTCCTCTGCTGCATCCCCAGCCAAGACAGGAAGTTCTCAAGACTAGAACTGGTTTTCCTGCTGTGCATCCTTAGGGGTTCTCTTTGCAGAGATCTCTCAGGGATCTGGGTCTCCTCCAGTCTCTCCGTCAGGTTGATGCTTTGTTAGAAATAAACCTGCATGTTCCCTTCCTTTCTCTTGTTTTGTGCACTCCTTCTTTGATCCCATCTTTTCTCCTGACTTCCCTGTTCTAATTTTTCCATTAAAAATGGACATCTTCACTCTCCCAAGGAGAGTTTCCAGGCTGACGCTCCCTGGTCCCGGTGGTGTCCTGTGATTGTATCCCAGCACGAGGGGACTGGAGAGCCTCTTCCCCCATTCTAGGACTGATGGTCAGGAATTATGGCCTCAGCACAATTTCACAGTTTGATGGAGAATGTCACAGGCAGGTTTATTCTGGAGTGAAAGAGAAGCCAGAATACACAAGTGCTGGAAAGAGCTGATGTCCAGCCTCTGAAGTTTGGGTGGAATTCTTGGAGGTTCAGGGCAGAGTAAGAATCCTGTTTCCACATCAGTTCCCTAATTGTGAAGCTCTGGAGAAGGGGATGATGATTCCTTTGGTTTTGTTGTCTGTTTCTTTTTTTCCTGCTCTTCTTTTCCATCCAAGTTAAGGTTTACAAACAAATTCTTTTCTTATTTTTGGGGTACTCTCTCTTCTCTGTTCACTGTGCTCTGGGGTTCCTCAAAAAGAACCACAATCAGTAAGAATTTCTCTCTACATCATCAGGAGAGAAATTCGAGCAGTTCAAAATTTTGCAGTGATTTTTACCTCAGGGAATCTGGAACCTGTCCCTTGAAAATCAGATTTGATTAAAGGATAAGCTCTCATGCTCTAAATGGGGAAAAAGGTGTCAAGCAAAGATCTCTGGAGTATTATTTTTTAATCTTTTATTTCCATTTTGGCAGGATTTTAACTCACTTGCCTTTGTAGTATATAAGATGGGATTTAAAACAAGCCAGTAATCAGTGATGGTCTGTCTGATCTTGGGAGTAGTAAAGCACTGTCTATAAAATTAATGATCAAAGGCTTTGGGTTTTATGTAGCATAGAAAAACTTAAGGTTGCATATTCCAAAGGCACACAGGGGGAATTCTGCAACCATGAAGTTTGGAATTTCTTGGTTTTCAGTAGATCACCTTGGTGAATTAGAGCAAGTAAGGCATGAATTTCCAGTTTTTAAAGCAGATTGTTTTTCAGACTTACTTACAATTTGGTTGTGGATCAAAACTAATACTGACCTGTATCAGAGAGAAAACTGAATTGTAGCCACTTATTAAATAGTTATTATCTTAGAATACTTAATTCCATTTTCAAAGGCTGGGAGCAGGAAAAAGAATAATCTGTGTTCTCGTGGGGCATTTTTCCCTGTTATACCCTGAAGATCTTCCACTGAGAGAGAAACAGACCTACCATGGAATTTCAAAACATCGACAAATCTAAGAAGCAACTTTTAAATGTTTGTGGATTTTACTGTTTGTGGACCAAGGAACTCCACAGTAACACAGCCAGCTGTTTAAAAAATTAACCCCCTTGGATGTCTGGATGCTTTTGGGAAGGAAGATAACTTGCTGCTGCCAGAAGAAATTCTGTGTTTGGAGAAGTGGACAAGAAGCTCATCTCCATCTTTATATTTCTCTTTCATTTTTTTCTCTTCCCTACTTCAGAGGTGCAGGTCAGGTTTGAACTACCTGCTGGACTTCCCCTGCATCTCCCAAACTTCAGGCTCTCTTGTAGGCCTGAGGGAGTATCTGGATATCAAGCCAGAATGCCAAATATTCTGTGTTCTTGCTAAAAATTACCTTTGGAAGCAAAAGGCAGGAGGTACCTGCTCACTTATGTTCATCTGTGTCCTGCTTCTCTTTAGGAACCTGTTAGCATTCCAGAGATCTTACATTTTTCTTACTTCCACATATTGTTCAATATATTTAGACTTCAGTAACTGCAGAGCAACCAGGCTGATTCACTTTTTAAATCCTATTTTGAGGAATCTTGTTGCTTGCTTCCTTCCTGAAAGAGGAGAAGAGGGTAAAAAAGGGGAGGGTTTTGGAGTTACAGACAACCATTCTCTTTCTGTTTCTGTTCAAATAATTCAAACCATAGTGACAAGTGAACCTTCACGTTCCCAGGTCTTGGCCAGAAGCATTTTTATGGCTGAGACTTAGAGACAGCTACTATCAAAAAAAGAAAGTTAAAGTTTTGATTTGTCACATGAGCTTCAGTGGAGAATTTTTGTCCCCTTGTTAGTAAGTAAATTTTTTATAAACTAAGCCAACCACATTAAAGGAAAAAGGTAGTGGGATGACAAGGAGAGGGACTTACCATCCTGTTAGAACAGGTAGAGACATATATGCACATATATATATTTTTGACATAACTATTCTAATTTGTGCTGAAAACTTCATGTACTGATAAATAACTTCTACTCAGCTGCATGAGACTTTTTTTTGTTCATATTTCTCCGTTTGCAATTTATTTATTTGTTTCGTTATTTTCCACATTTTATTTAATTTTTACATGCCCATCCATTCACACCTTCAGCCCATCTTCCTCATCCATAGCATTTCCCCGTCCATTTTCCCCCCCTTGCATCCTCTCTGCTCACCTGTTAGAAGGCTCTGGCAGCACGGCCTGCATGTGGCTCCTCCTCTTGTGCTGGCATGTGATGGTGGCACCGTTGTGTTCTCTTCCTCTCCCTCTCCACTAACAGACGCAGACCAAACTGGAGCATGCCCGCATTAAGGAGCTTGAACAGAGCCTGCTCTTTGAAAAGACCAAAGCTGACAAACTCCAGAGGGAGTTAGAAGACACTAGGGTAATGGTTTTCCCTGTTTGAATAACAAGCCTGATCTGTGTTGTGGAAGATTTCTGATGGCACAGTGCTGGGGGTGACACGTGCTGGAACAGGTCCTTGCTCCTGTCATAGCCAGAGCTGGAACACTGTAAAAAATTAGCATTAATTTTGAGCTTCCATGGGGTGTGTGTGTGTGCCAGGACGTGTGACTCGTTGAAGAACTCAGGTAAGATGTCTTCACACTGCAAAAGTAATCCTTGGATCCAAAAGTAGCGAGATGGGACCGTGAGTTGACATAAAGGAACATTCAGTAGCTCATTTTAAAAATTACCAGAGTTCATTAAGCCCAAAAAAACTAAGATTGAACATGCCAGTCCTTTTAACACAGACTTAGTATTTGGGGCTTAGTTTTTGAGGTCTTCAGTAGCTGCTGTACTACTTGCTTTGCTAAATCATGGTTTGCAGTGGCTTTCTAGCTCTTTTTTCCCACCAATGACATAATCTTTTAATGGATATCCCAGTGATTAGTAATGCTGTTGCCTGTCAGAATTTAACTGACATACTTTGTCCTAAGTCAGAAGTTCAACAGATGTCAATACTTAGAGAGAGAAAAAAAATATATTTTTATATATATTTATATATGCACATACATATATTCGTGCTCACATGTGGAGATTTTATTGAAGTTGAGGTGGGATGAATAAAAAACCCAGGATAAATATAAAACCAACAATATAATACGTAATAAGTACTTTTAAAGAGCAACTGCAGGTAAGTAATATCTTGTCCAGGAGGTCAAAATAGTAACTTCCTAATTAGAATCAATTCTGGGAGCTTTGCTGTAGCACAGACTGCTCCAACAGTCAGTGAAAAGCTCAGATAGTGTGAGGACACTTTTTCAGAGAGAATGGAGCAGGTATAGAAGGAATTTCAGAGGATTTATAGGTTAAAAATGTGTTTGTCATTTTCTCTGACAGTCTTGTAGCTGATGTGAGATGAATTTGGAAGGAATTATTTCAACAAAGACCTCAAGGTTCTCCATTCTTTTCCAGTCTGCTTTAAAATGGTTCTGAGGAACCTTTTGTTAATCATTGATAATATCCATCAGGGTGGTTTGTAAGTTTTTTAGCAAGTTATTTCTAGGTAATATCAGAAGAATGAATTTTAGTAATTTCTACATTTATAGACAACACAAGATGCCTGTCATACGAATTGTGGACATCTTTCCCTCTTTGAAGCAATTTGTAACGCTCAGTGGAAGCTTTTCAGCAAGGCCAGAGTGTCTTTGTACTAAATGTACCTTTTATAATTTTTCTTTTCTTAAAATGCTGTTGATCATAGGTGGCAACAGTGTCGGAAAAGTCCCGGATCATGGAGCTGGAGAGGGACCTGGCACTGAGGGTGAAGGAAGTGGCTGAGCTCCGAGGGAGGTTGGATTCCAGCAAACACATCGACGACGTGGACACTTCTCTTTCCTTGCTACAAGAAATCAGTTCTTTGCAAGAAAAAATGGCAGCAGCCGGCAAAGAACATCAGAATGAGATGAATTCGTTGAAAGAGAAGTTTGGCCTTAGTGAGGAAGCCTTGCAGAAAGNATATATGCACATACATATATTCGTGCTCACATGTGGAGATTTTATTGAAGTTGAGGTGGGATGAATAAAAAACCCAGGATAAATATAAAACCAACAATATAATACGTAATAAGTACTTTTAAAGAGCAACTGCAGGTAAGTAATATCTTGTCCAGGAGGTCAAAATAGTAACTTCCTAATTAGAATCAATTCTGGGAGCTTTGCTGTAGCACAGACTGCTCCAACAGTCAGTGAAAAGCTCAGATAGTGTGAGGACACTTTTTCAGAGAGAATGGAGCAGGTATAGAAGGAATTTCAGAGGATTTATAGGTTAAAAATGTGTTTGTCATTTTCTCTGACAGTCTTGTAGCTGATGTGAGATGAATTTGGAAGGAATTATTTCAACAAAGACCTCAAGGTTCTCCATTCTTTTCCAGTCTGCTTTAAAATGGTTCTGAGGAACCTTTTGTTAATCATTGATAATATCCATCAGGGTGGTTTGTAAGTTTTTTAGCAAGTTATTTCTAGGTAATATCAGAAGAATGAATTTTAGTAATTTCTACATTTATAGACAACACAAGATGCCTGTCATACGAATTGTGGACATCTTTCCCTCTTTGAAGCAATTTGTAACGCTCAGTGGAAGCTTTTCAGCAAGGCCAGAGTGTCTTTGTACTAAATGTACCTTTTATAATTTTTCTTTTCTTAAAATGCTGTTGATCATAGGTGGCAACAGTGTCGGAAAAGTCCCGGATCATGGAGCTGGAGAGGGACCTGGCACTGAGGGTGAAGGAAGTGGCTGAGCTCCGAGGGAGGTTGGATTCCAGCAAACACATCGACGACGTGGACACTTCTCTTTCCTTGCTACAAGAAATCAGTTCTTTGCAAGAAAAAATGGCAGCAGCCGGCAAAGAACATCAGAATGAGATGAATTCGTTGAAAGAGAAGTTTGGCCTTAGTGAGGAAGCCTTGCAGAAAGAGATCAAGTCCCTTTCAGCTTCAAATGAGAGAATGGCAAAAGAAAACGAATCCTTGAAAACCAAGCTTGACCACGCCAACAAGGAGAATTCCGATGTGATAGAGCTGTGGAAGTCCAAGCTGGAATCTGCAATCGCCTCCCATCAGCAAGCAATGGAAGAGCTGAAAGTTTCTTTCAGCAAAGGTGTTGGGGCTCAGACGGCAGAATTTGCGGAGTTGAAGACTCAGATTGAGAAGATGAAATTAGACTATGAAAATGAAATGTCAAATTTGAAACTGAAGCAGGAAAATGAGAGATCTCATCACTTGAAAGAGATCGAGGCGCTGAAAGCAAAACTGGTGGCAGTCGCGGAGGAGAAAGAGCAAAACCTGGAAAGCCTGAAGACCAAACTGGAAAGTGTGGAAGATCAGCATCTAGTAGAAATGGAAGACACTTTAAACAAATTGCAGGAAGCTGAGATAAAGGTAAAGGAGCTAGAGGTACTGCAAGCCAAGTACAATGAACAAACCAAAGTTATTGATAGTCTTACACCACAGATCAAAGCTGCTGAAGAAAAGCTTTTGGACCTTGCTGCACTTGAGAAAGCCAATTCTGAAGGTAAATTGGAAATCGAGAAACTTAGCAAGCAGCTTGAGGCAGCTGAGAAACAAATTCAGACTTTAGAGACTGAAAAGGTTGATGGAATTAGCCAGGTTTGTATCAACATCCATCCTTTTAGTTTTCTTTTGCTTTTATTTTACATTTGTAGCGTTTTAATCTGTTATAGAAGATACATCACAGAAAAATCAAGTTTTACTGAATGTGTATCTTGGGACCATCTGAGGAGGTTGAGAGGAGCATTAACTGGGTCGTGTCTCCACAGGCTTCTGGTGCTCCACCTGCACCAATAAGCAAAAGGAAAAAATCCTTCTGCGCTTCCTTGCTGCAGATTTGGGCATGTCTGTGCTGAAATCTTCCTGTTATGGAAAAGTTACTTTGTTGGCTTGTTTGGGAGAAGAATCCACACATCCTGAGGTTTTAACCTTTGGGAATAGATAAAGGGACTTGGGGCTCAGTGGGGAAATATTTTCTTCGTTGCCTTTCCCCTCTTCTGGCAAGGTGATGGAAGAGGCTGTTAAAAACAAAAGAAAGCAGGGAAGGTCCTGGTGGAACTTTTCCTTAAGCCCAGGCTCTGCAGGGATGTTGCTGGCACTGTTTCACTGCACTTTGGAACCACAGAGTGCAGCTTGATACAGGATTTTGCTTGGATTTGGGTGAAACACCTCTTCAAAGCTGATGGTAGTGAAGAGTAGAGAGAAAATAACTGGGAAGAGCTTTCCTAAACCCTTCACAGGTGGTTCCAAGATATCAAATTTCTGCCTCTGACTCTGTTTTCGAGGTCACACTGGGTTTCTGCACTACCCCTGGGTGTGGTACAGAACCTTTGGAAAGGTTCCCTCCCCATGTGTGTGTCTTGATCTGATCAGCCAATTGAAGCACAAATCAATCAGTTCAAAAATACCAAACAAAAAAGAACCAAAACTGATTGAACTAATACTGGAACTTGTTCAAAATTTTAAATATACTCAAAAATGTCTGCCATTAAATAATGTATTCACCATTAATGCCAAAATAACTACATTTTAATGATTTCAAATCTATTCCAAGATGCAATTAGTGCTGTGATGTATGTAGTCATCTGTGGAAATCAACTTCAGCTGAGTTAACCCATCATGGTTTTTTCTTCATTTTTTTATTTTTCATCTTAGAGTGATTTTAATGTTACAGTTATTTCTTTCATGTTCACCTTTTAATTTTTCTAATTTTTCATTCATGTTTGTCATTTTATTTTACTCCATTTCATCACCTTTGTTAGGCCAGTAATCTGGCCAAAGAACTGCAGGGCAAAGAGCAAAAGCTTCTTGACCTTGAGAAAAACTTGAGTGCGGTAAATCAAGTTAAAGATTCTTTGGAAAAGGAACTTCAAGTTTTGGTGAGTAATACCCAAAAATTTTGACTTTACTCTTTGGATTTTGGGTTTCATGGTGAGAGTGTGATGGAAATCTGTGGATCAGCTCTGAGCAAAGCCTTCCGAAGGTGTTTTACTCGTGGAGAGAAGGGAAGGAGTTCATGGCTGATGGGATCTGTCTCAGTAAAAAGATTATTTCACCTGATAGAACTCATCTATTTGTGGATGCAGATAAAATTAAACCAACTCAAAAGCAGCAGCAGTTTAAATTTAGACTGCTCATTAAGGAACACTTAATGGCTCTTTATTGTAGCTGTTGTACCAATTAATGCTTGCTACACACTTCTTACAAATGGTTTTTCAAGACATTTCTCATTTAAATAAATTTCCAAATACTCTGTTGCTGGGTGGGGTTTCCCTGAGGAACTACACTGGCATTAGTAACAAAACAATGGGAATTTTGGTCTTTCCATGGCTAGTAGTAAATATTCAGAGTTGGTGGAAGAGCCTCACTTCCCTTCCTCAAAATCTTCCCTTTTCTTCACCGTTTGGCATCAATTCCTGCTGGTAAAGCTGGAAAACACTGCTAGGAGATGGCTCACAGGGTTGCAGGTATCCCCTGTGCAGCCTGGGAGCAGCAGGGATAGAGACCCCAAATTCTTGTTTCCTACCATGGGCTCTGTGGCAGCTGAAGGAGGAGTTACTTTAAATGTTGAGGTGCTTGCAGCCAAGGCAAGGGGAGATCTTGCTTTATGTTGCTGAATACATCTGTGCCAACCTGTAACTCAAAAACTTGAGATCTGTTTATGTTAGGAACAAAAACTGTTCTGTTTTGTACATGAAAAATACCTAATATAAATTCAGTGGTTGAATTGTACTGTTACTACCAAACCTTACATTAAGTTTTTATCAATTTTTCAGAAAGAAAAGTTTACTAGTGCAGCAGATGAAGCAGAGAATGTTCAACAAGCTATGCAAGGTATGTGCTGCTAAAATAAACAGAGAAGTAAAAAGCTGCAGAAATTAAATGCCAACAAAATGGGTTTTTTAAACACTTTCAAGCGTGATGGTACAGCAGCTTCATTGGCTGTGGAAAGGATAGGATTACTTGCAGCCTCTCTGAAGGGTAACATACCTTGCAAGTAGGTGGAATTGTCTGCATCTAAGTAGTTACTAACTGTTTTCCAAATTTTACTTGCCTAGAAACGGTGAAAAAACTGAACCAAAAAGAAGAGCAGTTTGCACTCATGTCTTCAGAACTGGAGCAGCTCAAGTCTAGTTTGACTGGTAAGGAAGGGATGCAATGGAGTGTTTTGGAAATGCATCAGCTGTGTGCTCTGGTGTGGCTCCTGTAGCCTGTAGGAGGCTTTGCTGTGCCTTTCTCCTTGCACATCTCCGTGTAAAACCAGTGTAGAGGGAAGTCAAGCACGGTTTGTGCCCTGAAGCAAACCTTGCCTGGTGGTGTTGGCACAGGAGAAGTGATCCCAAGGGCTGCCCTTGCCCCTGGCAGTGCCTGCCCTGGCCTGAGGCATTTTTTCACTGTAGCTTCTTGTTGCCTTCGTTGTTCATTTTCTGCTGCTCTGCTGAACAGCTCATGAGTGGTTTCACCTGCAAGACCTGCAGCTCTCTTCCTCCTTTGCTTCCTTCCCCTCTGAGACAGCAGAACTTGTACCCACTTTTCATGGCCTGAAGTGAATCACTTCTGAAACAAAGGGCTTGTGGCTAGCTGCTCTTCACTGTTTCTGAAGAGTCCTTAACCTTTGGCTGCAGTTACCAGTGCAATCTATCATCATTTTTCATTTTAAAGGGGTGTTCTGTGAGGTGTGTAGCATCAGTATTGCTGTTTCTGGTTCTTTACAATCCTCTAGCTTTTCTGTGCATACCCTTCCTCTTAAATTTACAGCTTAACAACCTTTGTTTTGCTCAGAGATGGAGAGGAAACTGAGGGAGCGAGAAGAGAGGGAGCAGCAGCTGATGGAAGCAAAAGCCAAACTTGAAAATGACATTGCAGAGATCATTAAGTCATCAGGAGACAGCTCTGCCCAGCTCACGAGAATGAACGATGAGCTGAGGTTAAAAGAAAGGTATTTCATCACTGTCAGAGCATTGTCACATCAAATCTCCACTCCCACGCTCCCAGCTTCTCATTTTATTTTTCTGTAAATATCTGAACAAGATGGTCCTGAGTGTCACATTGATATGACAAGTGAACTTATTCTAGCAAACGAAATCAATCTAAACAGTCTCCTGGGAGTGATTTGAAGAGCATCCAACATTGATAATTCCAAAATTCTTATGTAATGTGCTTCTCATTGCCCAGAGTAAACGACCTCTTGAATAATCCAGACTGTTGTGATTGTGCTTCATGATTATTTGATTACCTGATCAGCTCCGTTTATTTGGATATATAAAAGATTTGGGTCACATTTTTGTGAGAGAAAATGTGGGGTTTTTTCCAAATAAAAATTGTGTGTACAATAGTTGTTCTTTACCTTTACAAAACCCCAGATGGGGAGCAAAGTTACTTGGTCTTCCCTGTGTATATTGAATTTAGCAGAACACTCTCTGTCTGTTAAACAATTAAATCTCTTTTTAAATGCTTGGTCAGAATATAGATCTTCAGCACAATCTTGGCTCTTTCATCTCTGTTCTTGTGGTGCTGTCAGCAAAAAGTGATGTTCTTTCATTTGGCCTTTCCAGGCAGTTGGAGCAAATACAACTCGAGCTTACAAAAGCAAATGAAAAGGCTGCTCAGCTTGAGAAAAATGTGGAGCAGACAACACAGAAAGCTGAGCAGAGTCAGCAGGAAACCCTCAAGATTCATCAAGCAGAACTGAAAAATCTGCAGGATCAATTAACAGACATGGTACGAACGACTTTAAAAGCACTAAAACTGCAGAATATTGTCCCACTGCTGCTAGAACTGAGTTTTACTGTTTTATCTTCCACCAGAAAAAGCAGATCGAGACCAGCCAACATCAGTACCAAGATCTTCAGGCCAAGTATCAAAAAGAAACTTCTGAGCTAGTGGCTAAACACGATGCAGATATCCAAGGGTTTAAGCAGAACCTGCTGGATGCAGAGGAGGCACTGAAAAGTGCCCAGAGGAAAAACAACGAGCTGGAGGCACAGGCTGAGGAGCTGCAGAAACAAGCAGAGCAGGCCAGAGTAAGTGCCTTTTGTCACTGTGCAAGTGACTTAAAGTTTAAATTTTCTGTCTCAGTGACTTGTTTTCTCTCTGCTTCAACCTTTCATAGCCAGATTTTTGCAGTGTTTCTGTTTTGAACTTTTCCACGGTACGTGGATTTGGGTTAGGGAGGAGAAGCCCACAGGACAAACTGGTTGTTAGTTCTTTTCTAGATTACACAAGATTTGATAAGAGACAGTTCTTTGATATCAGTTAACATTTTGTGTTCGTAGATCCCTGGCTCAGCACAGCCAGCTGGAGCCAGATGTCATTCCCTGTTTTTTTATATGCTTGGATTTTAAAATGCATTGTGAACCACTTCATTTAGAGGTGCTACACATCTTTTTTTTTGTAGTATGATCTGCAGCTATTTAGTGTGTAGCTGGACTTTAGCAATTTTAATTTTTCCTCCTGTTTCTTTGACATTACTGCTTGCTTTCATCCCTCATCAATTATTTGCTATAATCTTTGCTGTATGATTTAGCAAATTATTTAGTGTATAAATTGACACACAATATTGACACCACTGATGTGGTGTTTTGAATTAAAGGGGTTATGACAGTGTACTTTTGATAGAATCATGAGGAGAATTATCTGTGGAAGGTGAAATTGAGAATTGGAAGTCAGAATCTAATAGAACTCCTTACATTTTAATTCATTTAGAGTCTTATGAAATCATTCTGTGGCTCTTCTTTTGAATAATTTACAGTCAGTCAGTTTATTGAGTTTTATAAATGACATGAAATTTGGATGGAGGGACCTTTAAACCATGATTTTTTTTTAATACTATTTAGCCACCAAAACCTTTTCTTGTGGATGATGGGTGTTCTGTAATGTAACGGGGGTGTCTGTCAGCAGTTGAGTTCACACAGGGACTGTGTGTCAGTGTATACACTTTTAAAACTTAAATTACAGTTGCTCTATTTACCCTTAAAGCACATTTCTCATTCATCTGCTTGACTTGATTTTTGTTTTCCCTTCTCCCCGACTTTATTTCTTTAGTCCTTAAGCTCTGTGTTAGCCTCATCCAGAAAAGAAATCGAACAAATGTCAGACAAGATGAGGGCTTTGATATCAGAAAAAGAGACTTTGGCACAGGAGGGGAATACTTTAAAATTAGAGAGAGGTCCCTTGTTATCAAAACTTAAAGAATTGGAATCAAAGATTTTGTTAATGGAACAAGACCAAGAAGAACTGAAGGCAGAAAATAAAAGAATCCTAAAGCAGAAGGAAGAAGCTGAGGCCAAAAGCCAGCAGGAGAGCATAGAAAAGGGAGCACTGGTTTCTGAGAAAAGCAAATTACTCTCTGAACTCGAGGCAGTGCAGGCAAGGCTGCTGAAGGCAGCTCAGGAAAATGAGGCTCTCCGGTCCTTGGAGTTCACCTTGTTCCAACAGCTGGAGGAACTTGAGGCCAGCAAAGATGCCATGGATGTGGCATGTCAGAAACATGTCAAAGAATGGGAAGAGCTGGAGAATTATCAGAAGAGACTTTTGGAAGAGAAAGATGCAGTTATAAAAGACAAAGATGATGTTATCCAGAAACTGGGAAGTTCTTGTGAGGCCCTGGCCAGTGACCAAAGGGAGCTTCAGCAACAAGTGTCAGCTCTGGCTGCAGAGAGAGATTCAGCCCTAGGGGAGCTCTTGGCTCTTCAAGACAGGCATGAAGCCCTGGAAAAGGAGCTGAGCAGGGTCTTGCAGAGCCTGCAGGAAGAGAAGGAGATGCTCCTCAAAGGCACAGAAGAGCTGCAAGTGAGTTTAGACAACGCAGTCAGTGAAAACCAAGTGTTAAAAGTGAGAGAGGAAGAGATGCAAACACAGCTTACCAGAGTGATGAAAGACACTGCGGAGATGGAGAATTCCCTTGGGAGTCTCACTTGTCTTCTGGAGGAAATGAAAGCCTCAAGAGAGACACTCAGTTTGGAATGTAATCAGTTACTTCGAGAGAAAGAGGCTCTTTCTTCATCAGAACAGAGGCTTTTGGCTGAAAGGGAGCAACTTCTCAATGAAAACAAGGCAATTGCTGAGAAGCTTGCGAAGGCCTCAGCAGATGCTGAGCTTTGTGAGAGAGTCTGCACTGAGAAAATGAACAAACTGACCTTGGAAAAGGAATCTGTCCTTCAGAAGTTGTTGCAGTTTGAAAAGCACAATGAAGCTCTTCTCCAAGGGAAGAAGGAATTGGAGACAAAATACTTGGAGCTTCTTGATGAAAACAAGTCTTGTGCAAAGGCAGTTTCTGATCTGAAGAGAGAACGTGAGCTGGACCTCTCATCCAAGAATGCTCTGGCTCAAGAGAATGCCACGCTCCAAGATTCCGTTGAAGCCTTAAAGGGAGAACTAAGTAAGAAGACTGTAGAAAATCAAGAGTTAATGGCCTGTAAATGTGACCTTTCCAATCTTCTGCAGGAGGCCCAGGATGCCAAAAGAGCATTAGAAGGTGAGCTGGCTGCTGCATCGCACACCAAGCAGGTCCTGTCGTCTTCCTTGGAGACCTGCTCCTTTGCCAGGGAGATGCTGACCAGGGAGAGAGATGAGCTGCAGGAGAAGTGTCAGAAATTAAGCAGGGAGGTTGCTCTTATGAAAGAAAACTTAACCTTAGAAAAGGAAGCTCGAAAACTGGACGCGAAATCGTTTCTGTTGGGACGTAGGGAACTTGAAAGGAACATCAGCTGCTTAGAAAAGGAGGTAGAAGAACTGAGAGAGAAAAATGAGGAATTTCTGGCTGAGAAAAAACTTCTAGTTCAGGAGAAGGAAAAATCTGAAATGAAACTGGTGGAAATAATGAAAGAGAAAGAAACCCTCTGTGCAGAGAAAGAGCAGCTCACTTCCAGCATGGAGAGACTGAAGGGTGACTTTGCTTCCTTATCCAGCTCAGCAGCAGAATTCCAGGGCCTGCATGGCTCAATCTTCAAGAAGATGGATGAGCTTGAACACGAGATGGAGCTGATGGAAGAGGAGGGAATTGAGTTGCTTCAGGAACTGGACGGCCTGAGGGATAAGCAGGAAAGTGTGGTCGTCAGTAAGGAGGGAACAGTGAATGAGAAGGGGAAATTCTCCTGGGATTATTACAAACTGTGTGAGGAAGTTAAACTTTTAGAACAAGCTAATAGTGACCTCTCAGGCAAATTGCTGGAGTCTCAGGGCCAAAATCAGATGCTGCAGGAGCAAATGAACAATCTGATTTTGAAAGTAAAAGAAATTGAGACTCTCCAGGCCCAAGCAGTAGTGCAAAAACCAGAGGTATTGAAATTCATAGTTAAAAGTCAAGTCTGGTGCTGATTCTACTAATCCTGAGCACTAACCCCTGGTTTCCTCTCTGCACTTCACTGCACACTCAGCACCTCATAACACACTGCAGTTGTGGGCTCTCTCGGTATGGTACTTGGGGGTTGTTGCAAGTTGCAACTGCGAGTCTGAAAGACACTTTTTTTTAAAATAATGTTTTTAACTACAAAAGCCTCTGTTGTCGCTGAATGTTGCAAGAAAACAACATGGACTGTGAATAAAAGGAAGTTGTGTTCCTTGAATCTGGTAGGAGACATTGATCAGCTCCTTCTGGTGAAGGGCTCTGCACCTTAAAATCTAAAGTAGTAATAGATAAGGTTTTAGATTGGATCTTTGTGCAATTTTATGTTCAATTGCAGCAAACTACAAATCTGAGTTACTCCCAAAAATATAAAAGAATGTGCTGCTCCTGTAAATGTAACTGGATAAAAGCAGCGTTAGAGACTGGGAAAGACATTGACAATTCTGGTGTTCTTTTTATTCACAGAAGTATTTTGTATTCACCACCAACAAATTCTGTATAAAATACTTTGATTTTCAGTTTGTGTGGCTTGAAGCCCAGAAAATCCCATTGAACGCAAATTGGAATCGAGATATCCTATAGATTACACCTGCCTAAGTATTTTAATATCTTTGTGAAGTGTTGCCTTTATGAGGCCGTAATGAACAACACTGAAATAATGCAATAATTGGCTTAAATTCCATTATTTTCCATATTTTCTGAAAATATACCAGGCTGTTGGAAGTGAATATCTGTTGAATTACTACTGCCTAAAGAGGTGAGAGGTCTAAGAGCAATCCCAGTGGTGGTAATGAGAAATCCAGGATTTAAATTAGAGGGAATTCCTCAGTGGTGACAGGAGCATGGGGTTATGATCTGTTTCTGCATGGAATTGAATCTTCTCTTGTCCACTTCATTTTATACTTTATGCAGCTTCAAAATGCAAATAAATTCCCAGCTGAAGTTCTTATTTAACTGGGAAGCAGCTGACGAACCATGGAGCTTTGCATAAAGTATTGATCTTTTGGTGTCCGAGTTCCTGTTGGTAATAACTGGGGTTTTTTTCCCCACCTCCCTTTATATCTAGGTGGCCAAACTGGCAGAAGATGTTTTCCAGGCAGTGGAGCAGGTGACCAAGGAGAAGGATGCCATTCACAAAGAAAAGATTGAAACTTTGGCCTCTTTGGAGAACTCGAGACAGACAAATGAGAAGCTTCAGAATGAAGTAATCACATTAAATGCTTTTCTGTGAAAAGTTTTGCTTGGTTTGTGAGAGCAACTGTTGAATTATAGAGAATTGGATTAGGCAGGAGAAGATTCTGTCATTTTCCCTTGTGAAAAATTACTGGCTGAGTGCAGAGTGATGGAAAATGCATGTGGTTTTATGGTCGTGGTTATTTTGTATTTTGCACGTGGTGTCAGTCCAAGGTACAGCAGTTCCTTTTGGGATCTGTTCCCAGGCCGTGTCTTCCCACCACTCTGTGCTGCTCCAGGGCCTGAGGAAGGGGAGGATGCCCTCACCCTTCGGTCTTCTGCAGCTCCCATAGCACTGGGAGTGAACAGCTGGGCTGCCCTAAGTGCTGGAACGGGAGCGATTTCCAGCAGGATCTGCCAGCTCGAGAATTAGAAGTGGTGACGTTCATATGGGAGGGGTTCCCTTTCTGGATTAAAAAAATCCACAAGGTCCTGTAATGCCATGAGAATGGCTGCAGATTATCTGTTATGTAATATACTGTGGGGCTGGATGCAGACAAATCAGGTCCATGAGCTCATGGTGTTCCCGTGGGGGACACAAGCTCTGGAAATCCATGTTTGTCCCATGCAACAAGATCTCTGCAAGGAATTAATTTCCTGTGGGTGCAGGCACAGCATTCAGCCCTCCTGACTCAGAAAATAAGGTATGGAAAAGCAGAATTTATGAGTTATCTTAGAGGAATAAAGATCAAGGGAACAGCTGATTTTAGCAACAAGCGTTGCATTTAAAAAACAAATAATGCGCTGAGTGCTGCAGCAGTTAATGGAGCTGAGCTGCTTTGGGCTTTACCTTGGGGTGTTGACACCAGATTCCTGGAAACTGCTCTCCAGTGGCCTTGGAATTCTTTGTGCTGCTCTATTTGAATGCAGAATGTCTCATAAAATTTGTTGTTGGACAAACAACATCAGTCCAGACAGGCTGGGTTAATTTAGGGGCTAAAGATGGAAAATGGAGGAGCTCAAGCCCCCATTTGGCTGAGTGTTGTTTCCTGAGAACTGTGTGGTTTCATTGGCGTAATGAGGGTTTTTTTCCTCTTTAAGTTGGACATGCTTAAACAAAACAACCTGAAAAATGAAGAGGAACTTAATAAATCAAAAGAGCTTCTAAATCTGGAGAACAAGAAAGTGGAAGAACTTAAAAAAGAATTGTAAGTATTTCAGTGTTAAATCTGTTAATTTGTGTGGGCACATTTACCTTTGATCTTTTTTTAAATTGTCTTTCAGCACCTTTCTGGTATCCTCGCTTATAAAGCAGATATTAGGTCAAAGTTAAATGTTTGGCATGTGCAAAATTTGACATCAGAGTGCTGCTGCTAAATTGCTGAAGGGAAATTAAGCAAATCCTTGGAGCATAGTTTGAAATAATTTGTTTGTTGGAGGGTTCTGCACCTGAGGGTATGAGATGATATTAAAATCTTTATTAGAAGAGAATTCTGTTTGATTTAATTACAAGTACACTTGGAGTGTTAAGTGGCTTTGTTCATAGAATATTTGATTCTGCATTTATTTTTCATTGATAGCTTTATGAAGTTTATTTCTTCGTCCCTACTGTGTATTTATTCCTAACTGGTACAAACCAGATCCTGTATATGGAATGTAAAACTGAAGTTAATTGTTTGTTATTGGAGTTGCTTCACTGGAGAAACAACATTTTACATACTACAGACTCACGATGTGTAACATTGGACACAAACAAATGAACTGAAAGCATTTGATATAAAGTAATTTTCCCTGTGGAATCTCATTGTAGCAAAGCTTTTGCTGTGCCACAGGGAGTAAAGGTCCCAGTTATTGCTGCTCTGCAGTGGCTGCACATCCCCAGCTCTCAGAGGTGTCGTGCATTAAACCACGAACCTCTTTCCACCTGTGCTCTAAGAGGAATTTCTTGGCTCATTGAGTGAGAGCTGGAATCTCGCTGACAGCTTAAGAGCAGCTTTGACTAATTATTATTATTGTAGTTCCATTTGTCATTTTGTGACAGCTCTGAGCCACTGACAGCTCCGAGGTGACACTGGGACACAAGGGCCACCAGCTGGCAGAATTCAGTGTCTGGCTATGACTGGCAGTTTGTGCTGGTGGCTTTGGAAAACCTTGGTGATTGCATAGACCCCTTTGAGAAAAGCAGGATTTCTTTCCAGGAGCAATTCCTGCCTCAGTGCTTGTGGGAAATGCCAGAGCAACTGATTGCTGGTTGCTCTAATGCTAGAACGGCAAAGGATGAGTATACTCTGATATTGTGGAAAGGCAGCAGATACTGGGCTGTGATTTGCCAGGCAGGAATTGTTTATAGGAGATGCTGCCGTGAAAATCTCCAGCACCACAAGGTGTTCCCAGGACCCTGATCACTCTGGAGGGGTTAATTCTGTTATTTCTTAGACTGTTGCTGAATGTGGTCTCTGATTATCAGAGCTGAGACCTTGGGGAGAAGGGGAAGCTTGTCTAGTTTTTAACTGATCTTTGATAGTTATTTTGTGTGTTGCCCTGTTTTAATTACAGTAAGAATTGGCTTAGTAACAGGGATTCCTGATCAGCAGGGTGTGGGTAGAGAGCACAGCTCAGGGGTGAGCTGATGAGGCCTTGGTGAGGAGAGCAGAGGGAATGCTGTGCCCACGGGAGCTGGAGCAATGTGCTGCCTTTGGAGGCAGGGGATGTGGCAGGGACAGGGTGTCCTTTGGGAAAGAGCCTTCCCTGCAAGGCTGGGGTGAGGGAAAGCTGCAGTGCCTGTGGGTGCTCCCAGGGCCATCCTTTGGAAATTCCTTGGCACGAACACGGGAGCACTTCAGGCACACTGACTCCAGTATTGGGTGTGGGGTTTTTATAAAGCCCTGAACCATCTGTGCCTTAATGCCGAAAGAAAAAGGAGAAGGGGTTAGTGCTGCACCTCAGCAAGGAAAAATAGTTAGAAATATGAGGTGGGAGCAGTTTGCTCCAGTTCAGGGGGATGAGGGTGGGAATTAGTCACGGTGAAACCAGGTAGAAGAAATGGTTGAAAAATCAGAGTCCCATGAGATGCTGAACTCAAAAGTAAATCAGACTTTTGTCTAAATGTGCCCAGTAAGAGACAACAGATCTTTGTATTTTGAAGTGCTTAAATAAGTTTCTGACTGAAGGGTTCTTCTACTTCCCACAGTTATAAAAGTATTTTTAATATTCCAGTCAGGGTTTAAGTCTGTAGTATTGGCACACAGGAGTACTGAGGCTCCTTTTTTAAAAAAACAAAACATTAATAAAAATTACTATTCAGTGAAATTAAGGACATCTTTTGTGCTTTTCGAAAGATGTCAAATCTTAAAGATTTTGTGTCAGTCACTCATGTTACAGCTAGCATGCAAAATATTTTCAAAATTTTGTTACAAATAAACGTATTTTAAGGAAACCACACTCATTAGTAGCAACACAGGCTGATAAAAGCTGCAGTCTTTTTTTCTTCAGCTTTGTTTTTGCCTCATTTGCAGTTTAGTGTCTGATAAAATAATGGAATAGATGAGGTTTTGCTTCCTGTGATCCTGCACTTTCTTGTATGTTTGGATGTCAGACCTTGCAGGGAGTAGTTAAATCAGTGGAGCTCTAAGCTGGGTTTTTTCTTGTTGCCTTTTTTTCCTAGTTTTCTTTTTCTTTTTTATGCTTTTAAGCAATTCTGCTTTACCTCTGGCTGCAAAGTTCCCTTCTGTGAACAGTCCAGGCTGCAAACATTGCCAACCCTCTGGCCAAACCCTGCGTTTCCAAATCCCAGCCTTGCTGCCCATGGGAACTCCCGGCTACCTGAACCACTGCAAGGGGAAGGCTTTGTGCAGCCGCAGGGTTCGCCCCGTCCCTGTGTCCCCAGGATTGTCACTGCTATTCCCGATCCCTCAGCCACGTGACCCTGATGTATTTTTCCAAGCTGTGAAGCTGCCTCTCTCCCCCAGTTTTCCCTCGCCTCTCCCGTTCCTATGGTAACGATGCTCTCTGTGTGCTCGCAGCGAAGCGCTCAAGCTGGCAGCAGCTCACAAGTCCCAGCAGCTCGAGGCTCTGCAGGAGGAGAACGTGAAACTGGCCGAGGAGCTGGGCAGGAGCAGGGACGAGGTGTCGAGCCACCACAAGGTAGAGCGACCGCAGCGGGCGGGTGGAAGCTCCGCCGGAGCTCCGGGGCTGCCCCGGGGAGCCTTGTGCTGGAAAGGATGAGTGGTGCTGGGAACGTTTGGAAATAAATTTGGAAGCCACCTGCACGGGGAGGTTGGAAGTGCAGGCTGACAGAAGGTTACATAACCCGGGAAGGATACTTGGGAAGGCTTGGGAATGAGCATAAATTAAACGTGCTTTAGCCAAGTGTATTAACAGAGAGTTGCTATTTCTGTTGGGAGTGATTTTGTTATACGACTGTGGAAATGTCCATCCGCCAGTACTAAGAAAATGTAGCTTTTAAATTCCTATTCCTGCTCTCCCCACTGAAAACAAAGAGTACTTAGGATGTATTTCAGAATACTGTGTAAAACTACTTGGCTGGACTTGTGCTGTGCGTGTGTCTGCTCAAACTTCACACTGTGCTGCAGCCAGGCTGTGGGTCCTGGGGAACAGAACCCCTCTAAGGTGTTTTTTTGGTGGTACTTTATTTTTTTATTTTTCACTGTTATATCTGAACATGTTGTTGGAATCTTAAAATATCAGCAAGTTACTCAGCTTGTATCACTGGTACTTCCCAAAAGATAAAATAGATTTACAGCCCCTAATGTGGTGGGTTTAGTTCTTGTGGAGCAGTTCCAGTGACAGGTACACTGTGAAGGAATCTTGGGAAGAGCTCATCCAAAAGCAGGACGGTAGGAGACCAGGGTTTGTCCCCTACCTTTCTGAGAGATCACCTGTGCAGGGAGGGGATTCTCTTCCCCGTGTGTCTTGGTTTGAAAGACAGGTGCTTGCTTGGAATGGAAAATGTAAGCCCCTTCCTTCCAAATTATTATCATTTTGAAATTAAGGGGCTTTCAGGCAATTATATGAGAAATAGGAATAACAATTCTCTACTAGTATATATAACAAGGCAATAATACAGAAATATTGGCTTAACCTGACAGAGTCAGGATATGACCTGACACCCTGCCAGGCAGGGTGGTGGTAGCAGTCTGATTAAATGGTGGCTGCAGTCCTCCTGAAGTGATAGATGTGGTTCTGTTGAAGCAGTGATCCTGTAGAAGGGTCTGATCCTCCTCTGAACGTCCAGTAGTGGCTATGTAGCTCTTGTCCTCTGTGAATCCAGTAGGTAAAGGCTGGCTATGTTCCAAACCCCAGATTACACCCAGGTGGGAATGTTTGGCTCCACCCCCTGGGCGGAGCATCTCACAATGGGATGATGTAATTCTATGAGTCCTGGGGTGGGTCCTTAATTGCCCATTAAGCAGAGATAGCTCCCAGCTGGAGTTAATTAGGGATGAGTCATTGTAGTAGATAACGAGCACTGCCCCACCCGCTTCAACAGATAAGAGAATCCATGCTTTTGGTTTCATGTTACACCCGTAACGTAGGGTACCGTGACAGGGCACAGACTCTTCCACTCTTGCAACAGGCTTGATATTTTTAAAGCTAACAGGCTGATTTTTATCCAAGGGTCTGTTTGGAAGTCCTGAGGATGGGTGACTACAGCCCTGGCCAGTTTGTAAATCCTTTTAGCTGCTGGCAGGAGTAATGCTCAGGCTCCTTCATCCTCAAGAGCCTTTGGAGGTGACAAGCAGAGTCCCAGACGTGTGGGCTCAGCACTGACTCATTCCCCATCTGAGGAGCAGAGTGGGTGGAGCACATCCCAAACAGCCAGTGGGAGCTGCTCCCCACTCCCACAGGGTTTCCTAAATTATTTCAGAGTCTTTGAGGCAACCTGTTATTTCCAGGGAGAGTAGTAACTTCAGAAGGATTTGGCAGCACTAGTCAAATCTTTCTACATTTTGACACATGGAAAAGCCCCAAGGGAAAGGACCCCCTGGGCCCCTGAGCCATGGGCTGCTTTTCCCCCCTTAGTCCAGATTTTACACTGAGTCCATTCCGGATTCCGGAAA
>VZRS01000174.1:1588-21839 GCA_013398055.1 Ifrita kowaldi
TCTTCGCTGCTAATTCTGAGACCCCTCTGAGCGGTTTTGGGGCCGCGTGGAGCAGCCGAAGCTCCCAAATCCCTCCGGCGGGCGAGGAAAGCCACGGCTGGCGGGGAGGACGTGGAGGGGAGGCTGTGGGGCCGCGATGTTTGGGGAGCAACAGCGGTTGCCAGGGGTGACGCGGTCCCCTCCCGGTCCCCTCCCGTGGCCCAGCGCGTTGCCGGGCGACGGCGGGAGCGTTTCCCAAACCAAACATCCCCATCCCGCTCCCGCCTCACTAAATATGTCAGCGGGTATTTTCAGGAGCCCGGGGAAGGCAGGACGGACAAATAACGCCTTTGCCATGGTAACTGCGAAGGGGGGCCCCCCGCGGGCGCCGCCGCGGCTTTGTTTTGGTTTGGTTTTATTTTATTTAATTGTTATTTCAGAATAAACGGATTAGCGGGCTGGGGAAGCGCTCTTCAAAGCAGATGCTCTGGAGAGAAATCTTTTTGTTTGGTTGGGGGTGTTTTAAAAATATAATATTAAGGAGTTAAGCTTTTTGGAGCTGGGAGTAAACGACTCAGGGTGTTTCTGCAGTCCATGGCCAGAGCCACCCCCAAACACACACCAGTCCCTCAGCAAGTTCTCTTTCAATTTATTTCTTTTTTCCCCCACCTATCCATAGATCCCTCGAAGTTTTCCAGCAGAATTTAGATCCCTTTCGAGCAGGGTTTAGCTCACTTAAAACAAGTTTGCTTTTCTTGGTGGTGTCTGTGAGCCCAGGGAAAGGCAGCCTGGCTGGGAGATGAGCTTTTGGGAGAGAGCATGTGTGGTTTTGGAGTGTCCTCGGATCTGATGAAGAGGAGAAATTAATCAAAAGCATGTTTTCTTCCAGTGCCACGAACATGGAAAGCTAATTTAAATTCTCCACATCGATTTTGTTACATTAGAATTTGAGGCAATTAATCATAAGCAAAAACGTAGAAACACTCGGAGGATTTTAAGGGAGAGCTTGCTCTGGGGAAATAAAGAACAGAGAAAAGCTTTTGTTGGGCTGGTGGAAACATCATTGTCCTGGGTGCCGTGGTCTGATCGAACACATAAAAGTTCTGCTGTGCTTGCTGATCATCACTGAGGCCACAAACTGCTGTCACAGGTTCCCAGATTCAGTAGGAGCAGATCTGGGGCAGAATTTGTCTCTCCAACTTTGCAATCAGAGCTTAGGCTGTGGCATCACTTCAGTTCTCCTTGGCAGCGATCAATAAAAGCTCATCACTGGTGATTTCCAGGTGTGGCTGCTTTCAGTGCTTCCTTTGGTGTCTCTTCAGGTGTTTTTCTGCTGATCATAGAGTCACTAAGTTGGGAAAAGGCCTCTGGGATAAAGCCCAGCCTTTGATGGAATGCACAGTCCTCCAGGGCACTGCAGGAGCTTGGGCTGAGGCATTCACTTCTCTCAGGCACATAAAAAGCTGGAATCACTCATCCACTGGATGAAAAATAAAAGTCACAATCCTGGGCACGTTTTAAATAAAATCTTCCAAAATTTTGGCTCTTTGTATAAGGATTTTTTTTCCCTCAACTATTGCTGACCCAACCCCCAAACTACTCCTTGGTCTTTCAGCATTTATCTCCCTCTCAGGGGACTGCCCTGCACGAGAAGAGCAACCCCAAAAATATTTTGAAGGAGGCAAATAATCTTTTTCAGGAGATGTTCAGAGCAGCATTTGACAGAGAGCAGCTCCTTATGGAAGACAGGCAAGGGTCTTTGACAACTTGAAGACGACAACTGGGAATTAAAAAGTCCTAATTCGAAGAATTTCGCTGGCAAAGGGACAACACAGACAGCACCTGCAGCTCTCTGAGGTGCACTCATTAATGAAAAAGGCAATCAAACCAAGCTCATTCAACCCTTGCCCACTGCTTTAAGGCCACCCTCAGCTCTGAAGCCTCCAAACCGTGTGAAAATGGTTACAAGATGCTTTAGCACTGCGACCTTCGGCCGAGTAAAGGACCTCAAAAGAGAATTCTGGTCACGACAGCAGAGGCAGCAAAGGTGGATGGGACCAACCTCCTGCCAGCTCTGGTCTCACTCAAAGCCCAGCCTGTAAAACCAGCCCAAACTCCCTGTCTAGACCCACTTGCTCCTTCCACCAGAATTCCTACAGGGATATCTTTGCTGGCACTGACCCAAGAGCCATCAGCTCCTCTCAGGGTGTAAAAGAGCCCAGCTGCCCTCCAAGTCCCGCTATATTTATTCCAAATTAACTCCAAGATGCTTCTCACTTCATTCCTTTCTCCTAAGTGCCCTTTTCCCTGCTTTAATATGCTAAAAATTACTGCTGGGATGAGGAAAACACATTAAAATTGAGAGTTCGCACCTCTCAAGTGTGGATGGCAGCGGAGGTTTTAGGATTCCAGTTGCTGGAGTCCTGTAACTCCCACAAGTGCCTGACAGGGAAAAGGGTTTCCAGCTTTCCAACTTTTACTGAAAAAAAAAGTCAAGAGAAGAACACGATTTCAGAAAATCACTATTTAAACTGTCAGCCTTCCTTATTTTTATCTCCTAGTGGGTTTTAACCCAACCTTATACTTTGGGGAATTTCTGGTCTCGTGGGGGAAGGAGTTTATTTGCACTCATAGAGCAGCTCAAACCCCCTTCCCTCCTTTTTTTTTCCTTTTTCCAAAGTTTCTTTCTACTTTTGCTTTTCAGAAGATGAAATGAACTTCTTGCAGGAAGGAGAGCAAGGCAAAGAGTGTTAAGTGTGACTGCAGGAGCTATTTCCAGTCTCTACAGCATTTACGGAGCAGTATATTGAAGAGGCCATGAAATGCTAATGATCTCCAGACTGCCAGAGATACAGTCCTAAATAGAAGGAAAAAATCTCTTTGAGAGATTTTTTTTTTTGCCTATTCCATCTCCAAAAAAACCACACAAAACTTTTAACACCTCCTTTTGGCTAAAACTCCCCAAGTTACACTCAAAAAAAAAAAACAAACCCTGAAAAGGAAAAACAGATGGGGGTGGGGGAGTGGATAAAGATGATCCACAGAGCTAAAATATCCATTAGTGGTAAATTCCACCATCTCCTCCCCCTCCCAAAAAAAAAAAACCCGGGCTGCATGGGTCAGATTCCACCCGCAGACCAAGGAACCAGCTCCAAACACATTCACTCAGCCCTTTTTATTCTCTTGCTTGTCTAAGTGGCTGCTAGGCAACCCCAGCAGCATCGCTGCTCATATGCATTAAGTATTAACTATTATTTCATTCCTTCCCCCCTTTCCACAAAAAGGCAGCAACCTCAGTTCCTGGCAGATAATTGTTTTCCCAAAAGGGAATGCTGGCTGAAGGGAGCTGGGAATGGAGCCGTGTAAGGGGTGGATATTCCCAGTTTAGTTCCAGGATGGGGTGCATCCACCACCCTGCATTACCCACCTGGTGCTCTCCTTAGGGGATGAAAAATTCATTTTTGGTACAGCAGGAGATGCAGCTGCTCCGAGCCGAGCTCTGGAGGGAATTGCAGCGCTGCCTACGCAGGGAGCCAAAACTCCCGGTGTCAGTTTGGTGAAGCAGCAAACACCCCCACTGCTCCAGCCCCTGCATCCCTCTGGAGGTGGGAATTCTGTGGGGATAAGCCCTGATTTTGCCAGAGCTGGACAGCAGGAAGGATGCTGCTGCCCTGCCTGAGGCAGGATTTGAGATACAGTTCAAGGATTTCTGCTCCCCTCCCTCTGAGAGTCCGTTCTGGGAGCAGCATCCCCATCCCTGCCAGAGGCAGCTCTTCCAGCCATTCCAGGGGCTATTTTGCCTGAAGAAATAAACATCAAAATTGGGATGGGACAGAAGAAAGCAGAAGCTGGTGGTGTTTAGAAATGGCTGGGATACTTCAGCTCAGCAAAGAAATTCAGTGATGTATGGAGCTCCCCTCAGCCTCGTCCCAAACTCTGGTGATGCTCCTGTACCCAGAGCCAGTACCAGGACAATCCTTTACTACAGAGGAGGAAGGTGCTGCTCAGGACAACAAAACCACAGGAAAATGAATTTTTCACCTGCAGGAAGACTCCAAGAAGCGGGAGAGGGGAGGCTGCTGACAGGCAGAGCCCTGCACGCTTCCAGCCCAGTGACATTTCTGAGTAATTACAAACCTTTACGATCCATTATAATGTTAATTTACAGGCCAGTTGTTGTGGAAAAGTGTGATTAGATGTTGTGTAGCTACGATTTGGACTGGAAGGAATGCTAAGAATGCCTCCACTGCCAACTGAACTGAGCAGCAGCGGGAAGAACAGGAGCTGGAGCAGAGAGGAGCATCCCAGAGGCACCTCCAGAGCCTGGACAGGAGCACAGGCACAGGGCAGGTCCTGCTGGCAGAAGGTTTGGATATCAGACCTGCAGGAGGCTCCAGAGGAGCTGCCAAGCAATGGAAATGTTCACAGAATGCCAGGATGGTCTGGGCTGGGAGGACCTTAAAGCCCATCCAGTGCCACCCCTGCCCTGGGCAGGGACACCTTCCACTGTCCCAGGCTGCTCCAAGCCCCGTCCAGCCTGGCCTTGGGCACTGCCAGGGATCCAGGGGCAGCCACAGCTGCTCTGGGCACCCTGTGCCAGGGCCTCCCCACCCTCCCAGGGAACAATTCCTTCCCAACATCTTTAGTGTGATATCTTCCCACTCCATGTATGTGAGGGAGAGGGTCCCACCTGTGTCCCACCTCACACCTTCCAAACAAAGAAATGAGTATTTGCCTCAGCTGGGAGCATCCTATTGATTTATGTCACCAGCCCAATTCAAGAGTCCAGTGTTTTCCAGTCCAAGTGTTTTCTTCAATGCAGGCCAGCCGGAAAATATTTGTTTTCCAAATTATGACAGACCATCGAGTCTGGGGCTCCACTCCCAACCAATATCAGTTGAGGATGACAAAACCTTTCAAAAAGGTTTTAAAGGATGACAAAACCTTTTAATGAGGTTAAAAACCTGAAACAAATCTCTTTATACACAATGCCTGCCCATTTCACAAGGAAGAGAAGCAAAAATTGTCATTTAAATTTTTTTTTTTTAACACGAATGTCACAGCACATTTGGAACCAGAATCAGGCATAATCTCATTTCCGCAACCTACCCATTAAAAGGGCTGCCAGATTTGATATAAATTTTCCTCTACAAAACGAATTGATTAAATGCAGACTGAACTGGAGTCCCTAAAGCTTTGTCACAGCAAACTTCACGCAGCAGTTTTGTAATTTGCAGGTGGAAATACATCAGAACATTCATTTGCAGCCTCATACAAGCACCTCGTTACTCTGCAAAGTAATATTTTTAAGCTATGAATAGTATCTAAATTATTCAGGGATGGAAAAAACAAATCCATCTCCTCTGGAAAGGAAAGCCACCAGCTGCTGAGAGCAGAGCAGCTCTTCTCCTAAGGCCAAATAATCAGCAATGCAAATACCAGTGGAGAAGTGCAGCACCGAGAGCAAAGAGAAAGGTTTTCTAGGAATACTCTTGCAGGGAAAAAGGGGGTTTGTGACAGAGCATTGAGGCTGGAAAAGACCTCCCAGACCATCGAGTCCAAGCTGTGACCAATCCCCACCCTGTCCCCAGCCCAGAGCACTGAGTGCCACGTCCAGGTGTGGACATCTCCAGGGCTGGGGACTCCCAACCTCCCTAGGCAGCCCCTTCCATGTTTAATCACCCTTCTAGTGAAGAAATTCCTGCTGATGTCCAGGCTGAAAGGGTTCAGCAGCTCCTAAAGGAGCAGAAAAGGCAGAGGGAGAAGGAATCTCCTCAGCACCACCTGAGGTTCTGACACAGCCAGGCTGGGACACCTGGAACTGGTTTTTTCCACGGATATTTCAAATATCAGTCTCCTGCCACACTTGTTTGCTCAGGGAGAGTTTAAATGAGGACAGAGGGGTCTCTCCTGTGCCACTCCATCCCCCAAAGTCCTGCCCTTGAGTTCATCTCACCACCACAGCCTGCACTGCCCAGGCCCTGTCAGTAGAAGTTGCCCAGATTTAATTCTCTGAGCACATGAAGGAGGTGGCAGTGCTGGGGGAGGCCCCAGGGCTCTTCTGCCAGCTTCACAGAACTCCCTTGGACACCCAGATGTTTGCAAATTCCCACAAGGAGCCTAATTGCCAGTGCAAGGATTAACTCCACTCATTTTGTCACGAGGCCAGCCTCCCTCCCAGCCACACCACAGCTGACTTCAAACACTTTTGTACCCAAAGCTCAAGAACCAGGAGCAGATCTTTCCTTTTTGGAACGCCAAAGGAGGCAGGAGGATGTTGTCCATGCTGGAGCTCCTGGATATCTGTGTCTCCAGGAGCAGCAGCTGAATATTGCTGGGTTTAAGCACCTCCCAGACTTGCCTGAGGCATCGACCCGTTCTGGATTTTGTAAAATCACAGTGCAAGGAACACCAAACCAACAGCAGCAGCAGCAGCTTTCCCCCCTTATTCTGCTGTGAAGAATATTGAAGATCTGTCATCACATGAAGCAGAGGGAGATCAGTGTGAGGCACTGAGAGCCAAGACCCTGCTCTGTGTGGGCTGGGAAGCTTTCAAAGGATTTTTTTTCCATAGGAGAAATTGCAGGGAAGGCTTGATCAACTCACCTCAAGCTGATTCTCCTGCCTGAGCTGAACAGTTTCAAAAGGATCAAAGGAATCAGGCAGCATTCAGTCCTTCCACTGTACCAGTGATTCACTCTGTTTTCCTTTTAAAATCATGAATTGTTTGATTCTCAACCCATTACTGCTCTCTTAACTTTCCTCTGTGACTGAAGTGCATAAACCTGTATTTTAAAAGCTACAGCCTAACACTAATCTCACATTCCATGGGGTAAATCCCCTCTTTGGAGCATTCTTCCCAAACAGACAAAGAAGGAAAAAAGTCCTGTAGGAAGGGGAGAGAGGACAGGTTGCAGAGGATGAAACTCCACGTTATTCTGTTATTGAGGTATTGGGAGTGGGGTTTCTACAACATCCACACTCAACCCTTCCCTCCTCCCTGACTCACAGGTCTCTGATGGGCCATGAGCTGGAGGTATTTATGAGCCAAACGTGTTCCAACAGCTCAAAGCATTTTAGGAAAAGCTTCCAGCAGCTCTGGAGAGCCTCAGACCAGCAGGTAGCCAGGAAAGACTACGGTGCTGCCAATTTTAACAGCAGAAGGATTTGTTCTCTTAAAAAACTTAACCTTTCATTGGCTCCTTTATTTACCAAGGAGAGAGTTGGGTGGGGAACAGAGGGAAGAGTCTCTTCTGTGCAGCCAGATGGAATTCCAAACCCAGTTAGTTTAGGCAGGGAGCTAAGGGGAAGATGTCAAAATATGTTTTCCATTAACGTAACAGCGGAAAACACGCGTGGTTTCAAATTCTATATACAAACAATTACTGCTCTGCTACCAGAACCTGTGCCAATAGGAGGGGTTTTATCACCATAGTTAGTTTAAACCAACAGCAACAGAGTTGTAAGTCAGAAATATGGTATTTTATTCAGAAATATTTGCTTGGGGTGCTGCTTGACATCAGACTTCAGTCAAAATAAGCTTTAGTGAATGATATGCTAAATGATCCCATCTGCCTGTTTCAAAGGCAAAAAAGCCAAGTAGATTTTGTTAATCCTGAATTTCCAGTTCGACCTTCCAAAAGAGAAGGGACATTTTCTGCTCTTATTCACCACGTGGTGCTAAAGTGAATGGGGTTAGTGGTGCAGGGCAGAGGAGTCCGGCCATTGAGACATTACAGCAAATTTTAACAATCAGTAGGACATTGTTTTTTTATTTTTTAGTGGAGAAGTTTCACTTTGCAGATGGAAGGGAGAAAAAAACCAGAGCACCATCATCTTCTCTGCATCTGCACTCAGGTGCTCTGGCAGAGAGCACTCCAGGAGGAATAATGCTCATTGTTCTGCACTCACAGCTGAGGGGGTTTTGTCTCTCACAATCACTTCGTGCCAGAAGAGTCGGGTGACTCCCTCCAGGAGCGACACAAAGGTACAGAGGGAGCCTGGAATGACACAGTTCAGGAAATGGACTCAAAGGAGCAACGGTGAGTGGTTTATAGGAGATCACAGGAGGTGGTGATGCCTCTGGGAAAGAGGCAGTGACAGCTATGGAGGGAGAGAAGGGGAGCGGGGAGAGGGGGAAAGGAGAAAAGAGAAAAAAAGGGAAAGGAGGAAAGGGGGAAGAGAAGAGAAGAGAAGAGAAGAGAAGAGAAGAGAAGAGAAGAGAAGAGAAGAGAAGAGAAGAGAAGAGAAGAGAAGAGAAGAGAAGAGAAGAGAAGAGAAGAGAAGAGAAGAGAAGAGATTTAATCAAATGGTGTTTGCAGCCTGGCTCTCCAGCCCCATGAGCACCTGCCCTCGTGTGACCAAGGGCCAAGGTTGTGCTTCTGCAGTGGGAAAACAGCTCCAGTTGTCACAAACTCAGAGAATGGCATCCCTAGGGATGATTGGCCTCCCAGCCAGGCTTGCAGCACTCAGTACCCTCCAAGGACGGGCACAACTCGCTGTACCCAGCTGAGAGTGGGCAGGGGGGCAGGGTTTTAAAGTTAAAATTTAAAATTAAAATTTAAAATTAAAATCATGTGTAATTACATTACTGGACTTTACTTTTGCCTACCTCCTCTAACCAGCCAGCACATGCTCCTGATTTGGGGGGAAATCATTCTTCCAGGGAACAGGCAGCAGCTCAACTCTTACATTAACTTTCTGATGCAGGAAAAATAAGTAAAAATTTTATAAACTTGAGAAAGAAAAAGGTCTAAAAATCACTGCAGGGTGACCAACTTCCACTTCACTGCTGGGCTAGGCTGGTTATAAACCCGAAGTGTAAAGTGGAAGTTCATCCACAGCCAATTTACTTTTCCCCAGCAGAATATTGCACGATGTTCTGGCTAATCACATAATTCAATCCTGGTATGTTAAGAAAGCACTCAGAAATCAGGAGAATGCATTCAAAATGTTCACTGTGTGGAACATTTCGTTGCCCAAACATCACAATATAAATTCAAGCACGTAGCTGCCAAAATGAGAAGTTAGCACAGAAATTCCTTCATGACTGACTAAGGAGAGACTCATCACCAAGGTATTAAGTAATTCATAGGGGAAAGTGAATTAGAATTGCAGTGTATGATGTATTAATTTTTTGGTGGCAGTTGAAGAAAAAAGCTTGGGTTTTAAGGACATGAGGTTAGAACACAGCTGGAGGAATTTAACCCGATATAAATTGACTTTTTAAATGTGCAAAGAGAGAAGTGTCCTGAGTTTCACTGGGTCCTGCAAACTGAGCGATATGGAACAACAGAGTTTTCCTCATCTGCAGTTCATTTTTGTTCCAAAATTCCCTTTTTAGAGCATTCTAGCTGAGTGTTTATTTGGATTGTAAAACAGCCTGAAGAGTGATACTGGAGCCACTTCAGCAAGAAATGCCCCAACCACTCTTTTCCCCAAATTTCTCTAATTAAACCCTTTCTCCAGGGGTTCGTTGGCTGTTTTCCCTCTCTCAATTTTTTCAGCACCAAAACACAGCTCTGAACATCATCTCTGCATCTCCACCAGCTCAAGCCCTGCAGGATCTCCACCCCCAGCAAACTGGGGGAGGAAATTTTTAAACAGGAAAATAGGAAAATCCTCTGGGTAGAGGCTTTTCCTGGGAGATCGTCTTCAGGGAGCAGAGAGAAGCCAGGAGGTCCCTTCCAACCAAACCATTCTGGGATTCTCTAAGTGCCTCTGCACAAAATATTCCAGGAGGGCACAAAGGAGAAAAATAGTGACACCATCCCCCCAAAAATGGAAGCAGAGCAATAATGACACCATCCCCAAAAAATGTGTGTCTTGTTTTGATCAGTGAGTAAAGCAACAATCACCTGAGGCTTTCAAAGCACTTCACAAATATTAATCCTTATGACTTTGTCCATCTTAACTTTCTGTCTCTTGGAAAAAAACAAAAAAAAAGGCAGGGATTGAATTATTCCCTGATGGAAAATGGAAATGAAAGCACAGAGCAAATAGAGCAGGGTTTCCCAAACGGATCTGAAGTGCCAATGGATGTGGGTTGTGGATCAGAAAAAGATGGGACTTGTGAGATCAGAGATTAATTTCTCCCTCAGGGCACAGGCCTGAGTGTGGGGGACTCCTGGCACAGAAACCCCGCTGAGGATGGAGTCCAGAGGCAAAGAGGTGCATCAGAAATGTGGAATAAACACTTTTGGAACTGCACTTGAGCACAATTTACCCTTGGAAGTTCACCCCCTCACCATGTGTCTGTGTATGTGTACATGTATAAAATACAGGTGTATTTCATACGTAAGTGTGTATAAATATCTAGAAAATAACCCAAATCCCAGGCACAGGTACAGCTGCAGCCCCAGGGCCTGGAAACCCAGAGGTTTTCTTGTGACAGACACACCCTCAGATGTTTTGATATGAAAATGTCGCCTTTCAGTCCCCAGCAAGGAAGTGGTGATTTTGATTTTCACAAAGACAGAGCCTGCAAGGAACCTGTGGGGCTAAAGACAAAGCACATTTCCCCATGGTCAGCAGTCAGGGAGCACGGCAAGGTGGATCCCATTTTTATGACAAATTTCATCCATGAAAATGGGGCAGAAGAGGACAAAGTGGTCCATAGAGGGACTCACTCTGCAATTCACTCCCTGGCTCGGCTGGAATCACAGAATCCTGGAATGGTTTGGGTGGGAAGGGACCTTGGAGACCATCTGGCCATGGGCAGGGACACCTCCCACTGTCCCAGGCTGCTCCAAGCCCCGTCCAGCCTGGCCTTGGGCACTGCCAGGGATCCAGGGGCAGCCACAGCTGCTCTGGGCACCCTGTGCCAGGGCCTCCCCACCCTCCCAGGGAACAATTCCTTCCCAATATCCCATCCAGCCCTGCCCTCTGGCACTGGGAAGCCATTCCCTGTGTCCTGTCCCTCCAGCCCTTGTCCCCAGTCCCTCTCCAGCTCTCCTGGAGCCCCTTCAGGCCCTGCAAGGGGCTCTGAGCTCTCCCTGGAGCCTTCTCTTCTCCAGGTGAGCACCCCCAGCTCTCCCAGCCTGGCTCCGGAGCAGAGGGGCTCCAGCCCTGGGAGCATCCTGGAGGCTCCAGCAGCTCCCTCTCCATGGGGTTTTTCCCAAATTAACGGGGTTATGTAACCCAAAGAGCCCCGAGGTTCCTCCCTCTTCCCCAGCAACCCCCGGCTGCGGCCGCAGCCCATCCCAGCAGCGCGGGTGACGCGGCTGCGCTGGAATGTCCTGGATGGGGATTGCAGAGGAGGTTTCTGTGACGGATGAAAGGCGCTGACGGCACAGGATAATTAAATAATTAACCCCCGTCCTCGCCGTGAGACGATCTTTGCTCTGCCTCTCCCATGAAACCTCCCAGAGCACTTTGGAGCGCAGAGCAGACCCCACCCCATCCAGGATAACAGATTTTTCTGGATGATTTTGGGGTTCCTGCCACTGGAACAGCTCAAAAAGTTATGGTTTTTAACTAATATTAGATAATGAGACAAAAAAAAAATGCTGTTTCTATTTAAGTGCCTCTACCTCGCTTTATCAGTTTGTAAGTTTTATACTTTATCAGTTTTATAATCACTTGATAAGATTAAATAATGAACTGACTCCAAATTTCAGCAGCCAGGTGTAAACGTCCGGGAACACAGAGTTTACTGCTTGTTACAAACACAATTACTGCACTTTTTACCTAAAACCGAGTTGGGATTTTGTGAGGGGGTTGTTGTGTGGGGGGTGTTTGGGGTTTTTTTGTTCGGTTTGAGGTTGTTTTGTTGTTTTTAAAAGATTTTTACATTCTGGGCAGCGTCTACACTGGGAGGAATGAAACTGTAGAAAAAAGCAGTGGTGAGAATCAAAGAGCGCTTTTGCTGCTCCAGAACAAATCGAAACATGAATTATCTGGTTTACAACTCCTCACCTTCCACAATTACCTCTGATGGTGGCAGCACACCAAACAATACTCTGAAATTTAAATAAGTCCATTTATGAGCACGACAAGCAGCAGTTCTACCCTTCTGAGGGCTTCCTGCAGGGAATATTGATAGAATCATAAAATCCCAGGATGGTTTGGGTGGGAAGGGACCTGCTCATTCCATTCCACCCCCTGCCACGGCAGGGACACCTTCCACTGTCCCAGGGTGCTCCCAGCCCTGTCCAGCCTGGCCTTGGACATTTCCAGGGATCCAGGGCCAGCCACAGCTGCTCTGGGCACCCTGTGCCAGTCATGATCTTATGGAAACTCCCAGATTTTCCCATAAATACTATTCCAATGGGAAAACATGGACCCCAACAGATCTCTAAGCTACGCCAGGAGCAGCAACAGCTTTGCTTTTGCAAGCCCAGCTCAGGTCAGAGCAGTGCAGGTCAATGTGACAGAGGAGGTGCCTAAAATATGAGGGTGAACTTTGCATTTCTGGTTTGAGGGGAGGTGATTCATATAGAAAAATCTGCATTCTGAGTGCAAGCAGCTGAGGGGGCTGGGCAGCCTGCAGGCAAGGCCCAGGTTCTTCAAGGGGCTTGAAGAAATATTCTGTGAAGGATATTTCACCTTCCTGGCAGGTGGAAGTCTTCTAACAATGGTGCACATCTGTCACATTAAGGAGAATAAATATTTGCTAGGAAGAAGGAAGCTCTGAAGACCAGCCTGGTGACCAGGAGCCATTATTTCTCTTATTATTTGTACCTATTAAAGAAAAATTTCCTCCCATGATTGGTCATTTAAGGTCATGAATATTTGAAAAGATCTGCATTACATCTCCTTTGGGGGGAAGGGTGGGGGTTTGAACAGCACAAGAAATTGTTTAAATGCAAGGACTGAGGACAAATTAGACAGAACCAGTCCATGTGCACTTAATCCCATCTCCCCCCACATTTCACAGCCCAGAGGTGGATTTGGAGTTGTTTTTTAAGACTGGACCATCCCAGACAGCTCAGGGGAGGAGGAGAAAGATATCCTTGCACAGAGCAGTGAGGTGACAGCGCTGACAGCTGCAGCTCCAGCACACGGAGAGCCTGGGCTTATCTCCCAGCCCGCTTCCTCCCACCTTATCAGAGGCTCTGCACAACCTCCCGTTACTGCCCAAACAAGAGCTGGGTAACAGAAAACATGAGACTGCTGGTCAGAAAGGCCCCAGAGCTGGCTGAGCTCACTGGAATATCCAGCTCTGTGCAGGATCCATCCTCTTTTCCATGCCTTGTTTCCCATGAGCTGCACGGAGAAGGGCCGTTGTCCACCTCACCACACATCTCCAGGTGCCTCCTGCTCCAGCCTGGGCTCACAGAATCCCAGAATTTCCTCAGCTGGAAGGGACCCTCAGGGATCATCAGCCCAGCCCCTGGCCCTGCCCAGACACCCCAACAATCCCACCCTGGGCATCCCTGAGAGCGGTGTCCAAACGCTCCTGGAGCTCTGGCAGCCTTGGGGCCGGGACCATTCCCTGGGGAGCCTGGGCAGTGCCCCAGCAGCCTCGGGGGGAAGAACCTTTCCCTGAGATCCATCCCAAGCCCTGACACAGCTCCAGCCGTTCCCTGGGCTCCTGTCCCTGTCCCAGAGCCCAGCTCAGCCCCTGCCCCTCCGCCTCCCCTCGGGAGGAGCTGCAGCCCCCGAGGAGCCTCCCCTCAGTCTCCTCTGCTCCAGCTGAACGAGCCAAGGGCCCTCAGCCGCTCCTCAGACCCTTCCCCATGTTTGTATCCCTGCAGGGCTGAGCAGGCTGGAAGGTTTGGCAGCAGTGAGCAACAGGCTCAGGAAGGACACGCTGCTCTCTCCACACTTCCCAGCAAAGCCCTGCCTTGTCCAGGTGCAGACACAGTTCTGTCCTGGACACTGGAGACACTGATCCCACCCTGGCCCACCGTGGTCAGGAGGTGATGGAGAGAGAAATGCCACTTGCATTCCGAGTTGCTGTGCCTTGTTAAGCAGCCTCGTTCAGACACCGAGTAAAGGATAATTAATAAATCATCTAATTGTGAAACTGTAAATTACCAGCCAGTAACTGAACCCATCCTAGGTACCATCAACACTAAGCCAACCCACACATCATCAAGCATCAGCTCAGCTCGGGATCAGATCTTGGAGGAAGCCAAGCAGGAAACAGAAAAAGAATCCCAGAATGGTTTGGGTTGAAAAGGACTTTAAAGCTCATCCAGTTCTACCTCCTGCCACCTTCCACCAGACCAGGTTGCTCCAAGCCCCATCCAGCCTCGCCTGGAGCACTTCCAGGAAGCCACAGCTTCTCTAGGCAACCTGTGCCATGGCCTCACCACCCACACAGGGAACAATTCCTTCCTGATATCTCATCTAAACCTCCTCTCTTTCAGTTTAAAACCATTCCCTTTCACATGAGTTGATGCTCCTCTCCATCAGCACCTAAAGCCTGGGAAATCCTCTGTGCAAAAGCCATCCTCAGATGCTCAGGTCCATTCCAGAAGACACTCATCCATCATAAATAACCTTCCAAAATCAGGGAAATGCAGTAACTTCCACCAGCATTGCACTGGGGCCATCACTGCGTTGCCGTGTAGCACTGCTGGATGTCTCTATATGATAATAATAAAAATCCAGTGCTCAGTGCCCTGGTTCCTCTAATCACTGTCTTAGGGGAAAAAAAAGTCCTTGTCAAGTGTCCCACTCTGTCCCTGCTCCGCTGCACAAGGGCAAGGGCAGTGCAGGGGTTTTACCTGTCAGTGTGAGGCTGCTTTATCTAAAGCCTCCAGGACTCCCAGACACCAGAGGTCAGAAGAGCGAGAATAACTGATATAATTCCCTGGGCAGGGTGAATGTTTAATCAGCTGTGTGTCAAGCCAGAAATTCTCCAGAACAGTTCCAGGGTTGTCATGGTGGCAATGGGATCTTAAGCAGATACTAAGGAACAGTCTGACAATGACTAACCAGGTGGTGGTTAAGGAAATTGCTAATTCTGCTGAGGTTGTTTGCCTGTAATCATCCCACCCCCGCCTTTCCCTTTCTCTCCTCTTCCCCTGATGTTTCTTGTCAGTCTTAACTCGTGACACCTCCAGAAGAGGCATCCTTAATTATGGGCTCCATTCAGCAGGACCCTTTGCCTCGTGTTAACCTCAAAGAACCACCAGCCACGTAATCCCAGAGAAATTCCTGAATTGCTGCTGCCTCCCCGCACAGACTCAGCATTGGCTTCATCCTCTTGCTTCCAAACGAGTGGGGCACTTCCAAAACTCAGCCATGGAGGCAGAACCATCTCTCTTCACACCTGGATTCGCTGCTGATGTGTGGAGGCCACAAGGATTCGCTCATCCCCAGCACAGCAGCAAACGGGATGTTCATGAGTTTGGAGCATGGGTTCAGCTCCTGATGGGAAAGGGAAAATGTGCACGGGAGAGAAGTAAATCCAGCCAGGATCCTGTTCTCTGGAAGGGATGGGGAAAATATAATTTTATGTGCAAACATAGAATCATGGAATGGTTTGGGTTCAAAGAGACCTTAAAGCTCATCTCATTCCACCCCCTGCCATGGGCAGGGACACCTTCCACTAGCCCAAGTCACTCCAAGTCCCATCCAATCTGACCTTGGACACTTCCAAGAATGAGGCAGCCTCATCTTCTCTGGAAAACCTGCAGCTCACCCCCCTGACAGTGAAGAATTTCTTTGGTTACCAAACCTAAATTTCCCCTCTTTCAGTTTCAACCCATTCCCCCTTGTCCTGCCACTGCAGCTCCTGACTCAGAGATGCTGCTACACGGTGCCATCCCCTGAAGCTCCTGCCTCTGCTTTGCTCCTGCTCATGTTCCACGTTTCCTTTGCCAGGATGAGGCTTTGTAAGGATTAGAGATGCCCTGAAGAAGTCAGAGCATGGAGCCAGGGGAGACAGGGATGCATTTCGAGCTGCTCCTCCTCAGAGCCTGCACACAGGTACCTGCTGGTGTTTGTCCTCACACACATCCAGACATTCTGCATATGAAGCCAAAGAAAAACCCCCTCACACGGAAAAAAAAATGATTTGTGGAACGTGGATGGTGAATATGCAGTGAGCTAAATGCAGCATCAGGGAGGAATATCTCTGCAGTCAATAGAATTATTACTTCTGTCAGCTTCTTGCTGGAGACACTGAGGATTTCTTTCAGATTTGGGACAAGAAAACAAAGCATCTGATTTTTGTTTGCATATTCTTTATATAAAAGTCATTATTGATGCAGCATTCTGTGACCTGTTCCTTTGACTGCAGTGTTCAGTCATCAACCTCTTGCAAAGCTTCCTCCCACGACACATTTGTACAATGCAGAGACTTCTCTGGCATTTATGAAGCTCAGAAAAACAAATTCTTAACAGAAATCTAAGTCAGGAAGAAAGCAAACTTAAGAATTGCCTTTAAATGACTTTTCAAATGCCTTCTCTTGGGATTTCTACAGCTCTTCGCTCCTGTGGAACATCGGGAAATACCCGAGGGAATGACACGAAGTTGTGTCAGGGGAGGTTTGGGATGGATCTCAGGGAAAGGTTCTTCTGTGATTTTATGACGAGAACAACGAACCAAAACAGTTTCTAAAGCTCTGTTTGGGAAACTTCGTGCTTCTGTTGCAATTTCGAATACACCTTGTAACTTTATTGCTGGGTAGACACTGCCTAACCCCTGCCGTGACATAAGTGAGCAGGAACATTGTGGGAAGAGGAAGATTTTTCTCACTCACTGACATGAAATCACATGTCTAGACATAACTACATATTGTTTTAACAACTCAATTAGCTGAATTAACAACACTTAAACTTCTCCAGAAATCGCCATCTTTCATAAAACATCATCCAAAGCTGAAAGTAAGTTTGGTTTTTTTTCCTCCTTTCCCCCCCTACCTGGAAACATTTTGTGTATGAATGTGTCCTGAAATCATTTCACATTGCCATCTCTCATAAAACATCACCCAAAGCTGAAGGTGGGTTTGTTTTTTCTGCTTTCCCCCTTGAATGAAAATAATTTGTGTGTTAATCTGACCCTGAAATAATTTCCTCTGTGTTTTGTATGCTAAGAAAAGTGACTCTAGGAAGTGCCCTGTACAAAAGGATTCCTCTTTGCTCAGGGAGCTCAGGTTTGTGCTGAGGGACGGTTTTGTCATTTATTTATGAATTTAGGGATAATTAGTCCATAAGCTACTCGGGTTCCTCTTTGCTCAGTGCGTTAAGGGGTCCATGGTTTGTGCTGAAGGAAGGTTTTGTCAACTGTTTATGTATTTATAGAGAATTGCCCCATAAGCTGCTCGGACAGACACATCCCGACGTGGGAAAGCCGGCACGTTCCCAGACAATAAGCTGGATTTGGGAGTGTTTGAACAAAGGAATAAAGACCTGCCAGTCCAAATAAGACAAAACAACGCGTCTGAAAGCGCGGATTACAGACAGAAACCTTCCCTGCGTGTCAAATATCGGCAACGCAATCCCGGACCCCGATGGATCCCAATCCCGGAGTCCGGGCGAGCCCTGGCACGCTGGGCTCCCGCTGGCCGGGATCCAGCCCTGCACTGCGCTGGCATTTGTTCCGAGGGAGGCAGGGAGAGGAGGCAGAGCTCGGGTTAAATATAACTCGGTAGCCTCCAGCAGAAACTCCGGCGGAGGAGCCGAGCGGGCGGGATCCGCCTGTTGAATCAGCAGCGCGCCCGGACTCCGCTTTTAGCTCGGGAAGGGCTCAAAGTGAGCGGGGGAAATGGGCTGGAATACGCGAAAGCGGCTCTGTTTACGGGCCTGGATCAGCAGGGGAAACACGCTGTGATTAAACGTGGCAGCTGTCGGTGCTCCGAGGTGTTACAAGCCGGGACTATTTAAAGACAATGACTGGCGCCGTCTATTCTGCCGCGGCGGAGCCGCGTTTGTGGCAGCCCCGAAGTTATTTTGTGGCAGAAAGTGACTTTTAGTGGCAGGAAATACTCTCAATTGGAAGATTTCCCCCCAAAAGCCAGGACACACGACGTCATCAGAGGCACTGGCTACTCAATGATCACAGAATCCCAGAACAGCTTGGGTTGGAAGGGAGCTGAAATCCCACCTCGTTCCACCCCCTGCCATGGACAGGGACACCTTCCACAATCCCCCATTGCTCCAAGCCCCGTCCAACCCGGCCTTGGGCACTGCCAGGGATGGGTCTGATCGTGTTTACACACACAAAAGGACACAGAAAGTGCATTTCTGATGTACCATCACATACCTAACACACGATTTAACAGCGACTCTCTCTAGACCACACTCAGCCTTCTTGGGATGGGTGACCCCAAACTTCCCTCCCAGCCTGGCGGCAGGAGCTCAGCATGGTGCCAAGTCCCTTGATGAAGAAGAGGCCTCCATTTATAGGCCAAATCTGCAAATTTATATGGCAATCCTACAACTTTATAAAGCAATCCTACAAATTTATATGGCGATCCTACAAAACACTCTGAGAGGGCAAATCTGATGCTAAAGGAGAACAAACTGCTGCCGGCCACGGCCCCAGAGCGCTGCCTGCAGGTCTCACCCCCCTCCAGGTGCTCTGGATTTCCCACTGGCTCGGACCCTTCCCCAAGAACAGAGCTGGCACACAGAGCCCCAGCACAGGGACACGCTCCCGTGAGAGGAATTCATGAGATGCAAAGGGCCCAGCAGGGAGATGCAAAGCAGGGACTGTCTGTGGGAGTCCCCGGTGGCTGTGAGGGACCCGGCTCTGGCTTTCCTCGGTGGCAGTGGATGCTCCTACCCCCATCCCCAAGCGCGCCGGGATCATTCCTGTTTTGCAGGAAGCAAGAAGGGACAAAGAAATTCCAGCTGTCAACCCCTTCTGTCTGCGCTTTCAGCTTTCAGGCCAAGATCCTGTTGTTACCTGAGAACCCAGATTGCGATTAAAAAGATGAGCAGTTCCAAACCTCACAGTTACGGGAACGGCTTTGAGAACACCAACTCCAACGGCTCAAAACACCAAACCCCCAGAGCCTGCCCACAGCTGTGTAACCCCGAGGCAAATGCAGCACATCTCACAGAATTCCAATACATCTCCCATCCCTCGGGACAGCGACTCTGAGAGGTAAAGACACAGCTGGAATTTTTTTTTTTAAAACATGAACTAAGATTTTCACGTATCCAGCACCCCACAGGCTGGTCCTACAAAGTCCTACAAGGTCCTGCCTTGGGGGTTTTGCCTCACCTGACTCCAGCCACCCAGAAATCAAACTCTGTTCATCCCAAACTCTCTCAGCAGACACAGTCAGAGGTTGATTCAACCTGTCTTGAACCGAGGTAACCATGAAAGAGCCTCCCAAAATGCCTCCCCTTCCACAGACTGCCTTCTACTAAGCGTAGCACTTTAAAATAAAACCTGAGACTGAACTGATCCTACACTGACTGAAGCAAACTCAGATTGAAAAGTGAAACAGCAGAAGCGGTGAGGGAAGCCCAGGAACTTAAGGTCGGTATTTTAAGACTGATTTTTTTTTTCTTTTTTTCTACGCCAGACGTTACTCTCTATTCTCAAATGATTTGTAACCAAGATAAGAGTTGAAAAGTTTGGGCAGAAGCAGATGAAAAAAGCCTCAACTAAATGATTCCGAAGCTGAGCTCTCAGTTTAACCTACCAGTTAAAGACTCAGTTTAAGGACATTCTAAATGCAAAAACGTAAAGTAGATTTAACAATATCTTTAAAAATTATTATTTATTCTGCTCTTTAATTAGTAAGCCTCGCCTCTTTCAATAGCAAAGCCAAAATAAAGGCTTCGGAATGCTGTCTAAGTAAAAAGAATGGAAAGATTTAATCAGGCAGCGGGAACTCACGCTTGAAACAGGCACGTCCACAAAATCCCACTCTAACAGGAGGATGAATCTTGTTTCACAACACACTTTATTCAAAACAAACAGGAGAAACCGCGTCAAGAACAGGCGGCAGATGCTTGCAAATAGGTCTCGCTGCGATTTCCCCTCGTTTCTAAGACCGACACGAAAGCGAGCGCCGGGATCTCCCAGCTCTGGCAAACTCCAGGGATGAGCTGGAGTTGAAACCACCTCCCTCCACCCCCAAAGAGGAGGAGGAGGAGCGCTCGGGGTGGGGGGGGGACGGGGACAGCACGGAAAGAGAGACGGGGGACAGCACGGGGAGGAGGACGGGGACAGCGCAGAGAGAGGGAGAGCTCGGAGAGGGGCACGGGGACAGTACGGAGCGGTGCCGGCTCCGAACCCAGCGGAGCCGCTGCCCTGTGCCCCATCCCGACCCTGACCGGGCACTTTGGGGCTCGCACACCCCCGGAGCCGGGAGGGACCCCCCGGCAGCGCCGCGTCCCCGCCGCCCGCGGAGCCGGG
>VZRS01000181.1:0-15312 GCA_013398055.1 Ifrita kowaldi
GGGGCGCCGGCCCGGCCCTGCCCGCCCCACTCCGGCCCTGCGCGCCCGGCGTTGTTTTTACCCCCCTCGGCCGTCCCTTATCTCCCCCCGGCCGGCTGCGGGCAGGGGGGGCCGCGGTGATAATCCCCCCGCGGGGCTGGGGCGCTGCTGCCCGGAGGAGCCCGGCGGGATAAGCCTCTCCCCCCGCGGGACTGCGCAGCAGCGAGGCCGGCAAGAGCTCGGCGTGAGGGGCAGCATCCCTTGGTCCTGCCAAAACATTCCCTGCCTGCCCGGGGACCCGGCGCTGCCTTCTCATCGTCATCCCCCGCCGCGGGGCTCGGGGTTGGACGTGGTGGCTCGGGTCAGGTGCCCAAAACTGCCGTGCTGAGTCCCCCGTGACAGAGCCAAAGGTCCCTGCCCTCTTCCCCTTGGAGCGATGCTTCGTGAGGCTGGAGACGGGATAAAGTCATGGACACATCGCTGGGACCGTGGGCTGGAAGCTGGGCACTACCAGGGAAAGGGTTCCTTGGCTGTGTTGTTCCAGGAGTGTGGGGAAAAGTTGGTTTATGAAGCTGTATGAGGAGAGGTTGAGGTTGGATATCAGGAAAAGGTTCTTTGTCCAGAGGGTGCTGGGCACTGCCCAGGCTCCCCAGGGAATGGGCACGGCCCCGAGGCTGCCAGAGCTCCAGGAGCGTTTGGGCAGCGCTGCCAGGGATGCCCAGGGTGGAGTTGTTGGGGTGTCTGTGCAGGGCTGGGAGCTGGGCTGGATGATCCCTGGGGGTCCCTTCTGGCTGAGGATATTCCATGATTCCATGGAAAGCCCTGGGACTCCGGCAGCAGCACCAGAACGTGTGAATCGCGGCGTTCCTATGTTGAAAGCAACAGTTCCTGTTGTACAAGCCCAGCTGACGTGACTGCCTGTCCCCTGCCTGGCTCTCCGTGTTCCCAGCTCCTGCAGACCCTGGGCTGCGGGGCACGAGGAGTTTGGGCAGCCAAAGTTTCTCTGGGCTCAAGGACTCTTGGTAAGAGTTTGCTGCCGGTCCCAGTTCAAGAGCAGCCGTGCTCCCGGGGCTGTTAATTGTCCTGGCTATCGAAGCCATAACTTATATAATAACTATTTTATGGACATGGGTAGAGAAAGGTTCTGCCTGGAAGAATTTACAACCTAATGAGGGTTGAAGTTGTGCTCAGCGTAGCAACGGAGCTAAAAGGTCATCCTGGCGCTTTCCAAAAGTGTTTGGGGTGGTTGTTGTTGGTATTTTTCAAGGAATTGTGTGATTTCTCAAGGATTCTGCTGGTCCTGGTTGGAAGTTGCAGCGTGTGGGCTCTTTTGGAGGCTGAGCAGGAAGAGCCGGGCTGGCTTTAATTCTGATGGTTTTGCTGGAGTTGTTGGATTTCAACTGCTTAAAAAAAAAAAAAAAAAAAAGAACAAGGGGAAAATGGGGNAGAGACAGAGAGAAACTGAGGAGTTTATTAGAGAGGAGCCTTTCTTGTTTAATATTCATTCTGGCCCCTGTTTAGGCTTGTTCTGGTGAAAGAGGGAAGAGGCGCAACCCAAACACGGGTGAGGTGGTGGGATTTTTCCACCAAGCCTTAATTGCTTCGGTAGCTCCAAGGAGGGTTTTGCAAGGCAGGAGCTTTTAATAAATGTGGTGGTGAATGAAAGTAGTTCTTCACTCTGCTGCTCTGCAACTCTTCCTCTGGCTTTTTTTTTAATTATTAATTGTTTTTCACTCGTATTTCATCTCGTGGCCGTGGGTCTAGTGATGATCTTTAGCTGTGGCTTCGTGAGGAGCTCTGCTCCATGGAGGGGCTGGCTGGAATTAATTTGGCACGGGAAGGACGCTGGGTTCCCTTCGTGTTTGGTGACTTTTGGAAGCAGAATTAAAAATTCCAGTTATTCTCCCAGCGTGGGAATTTGGATGTGGGCACGGGACGCAAATGAGGGGTGAAATTTATGCTGCCATCAAGGCTCTGTGGTGGTTTGGGTGCTCCTGGCTCCTTCAAGACCTTATTTTGGGATCAAATGCTGGGGTTTCACTGCAGGATCGAGTCCCACGCAGGCATCCCACCTAAAAACTGCGGGGTGGCCTGTGAAATTCCAGGTCTGTGTTTGAGACAGTCTAAGTGCTTGAGAACTGTGGTTTAATCTTGATTAAAACTGACACTCGAGGGTTTTCCCCCCTGTCTCGGGATGCTGAGTTTTTTGGAAGATGAGCTTGTGTGGCGAACAATTAGAGCCCGACTCGTTATCTCTCCTAGTCCAAGCAATAAACAGTTGCTTTAACTACGCTCTCAACCAGCCTTAACCTCAAATTTGAGCAGACCGGTCCCGGTCTGTAATTAAAAGCCTTTTGACGGGCAGAACTCAGGGAAGGGGAGAAAGACAGGCAGTGTCTGGGATACGGGAAGCGTTTATCCCCAATCCCGTGGCCCTTTGATCCGAGCTGGTGCTGTGTCCGTCCCGATACCTGTGCCTGGAGCGTCCCAGAGGAGCTCTGGGAGGACGTCAGCGGGAGTAAACGAGGTCAGGCAAGCGCTGGGATCCTCTGCGAGTATCCAGGGGCGATTGTTCCTCGCCCAGCCCCCTGCCCGTATCGCCTTCCCTCGGCGCAGTTTCAGTTTCCCACCCGCCCGGTGGCACCGCCGGCTCCGGTGGCAGAGCCGGGCCGCGGCTTCCCCGGGGCCGAAGCGCCTTGGATCGCGGTGGGGCTCCTTCCCCCGGAGCCCCGGCCGGCTGAGGGATTCGGGAATGTCCCGCAGCAGCCCCGGGCTGCAGGTGGACGGGAACTATAGAGCTCGGCTTAATGTGACAAGGTGCGAGAAACTGGAAACTGGCGCGAGCTGCCCCGGGGCTGCAGGTGGGAGCCAAGGGCACGTCGGTGCCATGAGCCGCAGATCCCCTGGCAATCAGCGGCTTCCCAACACCCTGGCTTCGCCCATCCCTGGAAAAATGCGCGGCCGGAGCGTCGGGAGCGTGACCTGCCAGCGCCGGCCTGGCTGGCTGGAGCGCTGCTGCCCGATCCCTGCGGAGCCCTGTGCTCCGGGGGCGCAGGCTCCCGGCACCCTCGGGATCGTTCTCCTCCTGTTCCCACCCCTGTGCCCACCTGAAGCCGGGGACCCTCTCCCGACCCTCTCCCTCTCCCGACCCTCTCCCTGCTGCCTGGCGTTTCTCCACAGCAGAGGATGCTCCCAGGCGTCCCAGCGCTGGGTTTTAACTCCCTCCTCCCCGCCCTTCACTCCACTCCTGCACCCATTTCCTTCCTGGTTCGTGCACCTCCTGATTTCCCACCAGCACACTGGGAACCAGTGAGTAATTGGCTTTTTTCCCTGTTGTTTGCTGGAGCTGGGAAGGCACCCGAGGTGGGCTTGTAGCTACAGGTTGCTGCTGTGCCGTTCCCCGGAGCCTCCTGCCCCGACAGGCAGAGCACACGGATCAGCGTTCCCTCCCTGCATCCCTGTGCTCCCAGCAGGGCAGCAAGGAAGGAGCTCCGTGGCAGGAGAGCGTTGCCGGGGATGAAGCCCCGCTTGCTCCGGGGATTCGCTTTTGCTCGTCATCAGCCCGAGTCGGGAATGGCGGGACGAGCTGTCTGTTAATCCACAAACTGGGAATTACATAAGGGACTGCCCTGCCCTGCTCTCTCACCAAACTCCAGTCTTATTCTTTTATTTATTTTCCCTTTTTTCCCCCCTCTTTCCCGGTGTGGAAAAGAACAACCGGTCTGCGAGGTGTCATTTGAGGCAATTAGACTAATTAATGCCAGTGCCTCGGGCATGGAGCACCGAGGGCAGGGAATGTCGGGGGGGGACATGGGGGCTGCAGAGGGAATCCTGTGATGGGGAAGGGGACGGGCGGTTTGGGGGCTCCTGCAGGGAACAGGGGCTGTGGGAATGGGGGGATTTGGGGTTTGAGCAGTTCTTTGGGTTCTCTGTTTAGGAGTCAGGAGAGATGTGGCAGGGAGGGGAGCGTGGGGTGAAGGGGTAAATGCTATCGGGGACCTGTGAGAATGGCGAAATTTGGGATTTGAGCAGTTTTTGTGGTTCTCTCAGCTTGGGAGACCATGAGAGCTGTGACAGGAGAGGGGGAATGTGAAGTGAAGGGGCAGATGGGTTTGGTTTTTCTCAAGGAAACACTGGAGTGACTTTGGGGTGATTTTTGGCTGGACTGGGGACAGGCTTTGGACAGGATGGGGTGTCCAAACATGACCTGCTGTGATTTTCCTCCAGCCTGGAGCAGCTGGGCCGTGCTGGGGGTTAACGCTTCGTGAGGAGTCCTCAATTGCTCCCTTGGCAAAGGGGCCCCACGTTGCCTTTTTGGAATAGCAGCAGCTTATTCCTGCCTGGGTCCCGGTGCCTGCAGGCTCCGGGGCTCTCAGGTTGGAAAAGAACCCTCCTGGGAGAGAGCTTTTCCTCCAGCCACAACTGGCGCACACACGGCCTTGTGGTTTGTGCAGTTTTTCCCCTTTTTCTGTGTAACTCCTGAGACTTTTTTAAGTATTTCAGAGAACTGGGGCTGGCTCAGCCATGGCCTGGTGTTGTCCAGAATCTCCCAAAAACAGGGAGCTTTCCTACAGGAGCCATGTCGGAGAGAGCCTGTTGGAGGGCCAGCACTGCAGCAGTGTGGGCACACCTGGACTTGGTGAAAAGAGTTTGAACAGCAGAACAAGGAGTTTCCATGGGTGTCGGGGTATCTGGCCTTCCCAGGCCCTGGGCCGAGCTCAGGTGGGCTCAGCTTAGGCTGAGGATTGAGGGAAGGCCGGGAGTTGCTGGAGCAGGGGTGGGTTTGGAGCAGGGTTGAGGGTCCCTGAGGGTCTCTGAGCAGCTCTCAGCCTCTCGGGCAGGTTGAGGTTTGTTTTGTCTCGGTGCAGGGGAGTTCCTGTGACCTGCTGGGGACAATCCCAGCACACGGAGTTCGTGCCTTGGGCCTTTGTGTCGAGGCACAGTGACGGTGCTGGGGATGGAGGGGCTTCTCACCCCAAATAACCCCTCGCACGCAGAGCTGGGGTGGGAGACTCCTCAGGCTCAGAGCAAGGCACATTCCTGCCAGATTAAATCCGGCCTCTGATGACAAAGGAGAAAATTGGCAAGGAGGGCTGGGTGGAGGAACCAGTTCAGGCTCACCTTGCAACATGAGAGGAGTTTGGTGCTGTCGTGGGACAGGGCTGAGGGTGGCAGCTCGGGGAGGCTCCGTGCCTGGATTTGGGACCCTCCGGAACAGCACCGGTGCTTGGTCCGTCGGGGTCCACGTCCTGCCTTTGCCAGCAGCTGAAAAGTGGAGTTTCCCAGGAGCTGTGCCATGCCCTGGAAGGAAATCCCATCCCAGTTACATCCCAGGGAGCTGTGGAATGTGACTTTGGGTCATCCCTCGTCTGCCTGGATTGTGGAAGTGAGTCCTTGGAGAGGGAGCCGTGTCTCTGGGAACGCCATCAGGTTTCCTGGGAGATGCAGAGTCTTTCCCAGGCCTTTGGGATGAGTCGGAGCAAGCCTGTTCCTTGGTGACACTTGTCCTTCCACTGGAAGAATTCCACAGCTGGCTTGTCCGGCCTTGTCTGGGCCAGCACGTGAGAACCACTGGAATTCAGGCAGTTTTGGAAAACCAAGAGGAACAAGCCCCTTTCTTCCTGGTGCTCCGTAGCAGCATTCCCAACAATTCCCTGTCGGTGGTGAGGAATCCCAGCCCTCCAGCCCGACCTGGGTGGTCCCTGCTCCATTGTGGTCACTCCATGGTTCCTGCTGCTCCCAGCAGGATTTGGGAGCCCCGCTCCGGTTGCTCTGGTTCTGTTTGGCACAGGCTGTCACTGTCCCCACTGTCCCAGGCACATCTTTCTGGAGCAGGGAGAGGCAAAGCTCCCAACCTCCCCGGCAGGTCTGGCCTGGCCAGGACAGCCCGGCTGCTTTGGTTACGTGGTCGCGCCGCGAGTCCGTCGGGTTGGGCTGAAACGGGGGGAGGCTGCCGGAGCCCAGGAGCTGTCGGAACATCTCAGATGTTCTTCCACTTCACCTTGAATTTGAGACTTTGACTCATCACGGAATGGTTTGGGTGGAAGGGACCTTAAAGCTCATCCAGTCCCGCCCCTGCCATTCCATTCCAGTCTGTCCCCACCCTCACAGGGAAGAATTCCTTCCCCATATCCCATCTAAACCCACTCTCAGTTTGAATCCATTCCCCCTTGTCCTGTCATTCCATGACCTTGTCCAAAGTCTCTCTCATCTCTCCTGGAGCCCCTTTAGGTGCTGGAAGGTCTCTCCAGAGCCCTTGCAGCCGCATTCCAGCATCCAAAGGACCTACAAGAAACGGGATGCTCTGATCTTTGGAAGGACCAGAACAAACCAACCGCTCTGAGGAGCCACTGGAGCAGGGTTTGGTCAGGGCTGTGATCTGGAGCCTCTTTGGGGACCAACTGAACCCTCCTCACGTGGTTCAGTCTCATTCCTTAGCTGAGCCCTCATGTCCCGAATCCAGAGCTGCGGGCACTTTTCCCTGGTGGGAGCTGGGCAGGGACGTGCAGGGGCTGGAGGGGATGCATGCCCATGCTTGGAAAACAGAGCCAGATTGTCCAAAGCAGCCCACAGATATTTGCAGGGTGCTGGTTCTGCTCTGATCTCTTCACTTCAAGAGCTGCATGATCTTGGTCATGTTACTCCAGATGGGATGTCCAGTCAGGACAGAAGAAAGCCGGAATTCACTCTTTGCCGTTGATGGCTCCGTTGCCTTCTCAAGACCAAGGATTTCTTCCCACTGCACCATTGAAAATGTAGTTTTATTTAAAATAAAAGCATGCTGAGGGGGTTTCTTATCTTGATTTTTTCCCACAGTGCAGTTCCTGCTGTTGCTGTGCAGGGTCTTCCTCTCAGGAACATCCAACTGTTCTCCAGGCCCAAATAACTGGGATAGTTTGGCCCTACAGCATTGACAGCACATTCCTTGTCGGGAGCAGTTGAATTTCCATGGCTCTGTGGAGGGCTTGGAATTGTGACTTCTCCCAAGCAGGCAAAACACCTCCTTCACTTCCTGCTGCCTCCGTGTTCCCAGCTCCCCGCGCTCCGTGCGAGGCGCGTGTCCCGAGGCCTCGGCTGAGTTTCGGGTGGATCCTGGGCAGAGGGAGGGAGACCTGCTGGGGCTTGTCCCGGGCTCGGTGTGGGCACAGGCACTGCCTGCTGCTCCCCGTGGCCGCAGAGCTGCCTCGTGCCAAGGCGTCCAGGCTGGCAGATGTGTCTGTGCAGCTGGGAGGAGGACGGGGGCACTGGGGTGGTCTCTCCCTAAACAGAAGGAGATGAGGATTTGTGGGGTGTGAGCTGTTCACAGGGAAAAATTCCCGTTTCTCCAGTTGGTGGTGAGGGAATGCTGGGGCAGTGTTTGGGCTTTGGCAGCAGCCACTCGGGTGTGTGTTTGTCTGAAGCACCATTATTTTAATAATTATTCCCTTGCCTTGGTCACATCCAAGAAATCCCAGAGCAACTTGGGGTCCTTGGGCACCATGAGCGAGAGGCTGAGTATCCCAGAATCCTGGAATGGTTGGGGTTGGAGGGACCTTAAATATTCCTGCCATGGGCAGGGACACCTTCCACTGTCCCAGGCTGCTCCAACCTGGCCTTGGACACTTCCAGGGATCCAGGCACAGCCACAGCTTCTCTGGGAATTCCGTTCCAGGGCCTCCCCACCCTCACAGGGAAGGATTCCTTCCCAATGTCCCATCCATCCCTGCCCTGTCAGTTTGAATCCGTTCCCTCTTATCCTGTCACTCCAAACTCCCTCTCCATCCTCCAGCCCCGATATCCACGGGCCGTGTCCCAGGGCTGAGCTATTCCCAGGAAATGTCACTTTGTGGATCGCAGAATCCCCTAAAGCCGTTTTTCCTGGTGCTCCGTGGCGAGGGCGATGCTGATTCTCCCTCGATGCTGATTCTCCCTCGATGCTGATTCTCCCTCCCTGCCCCGAGCAGGTGCCAGGTGCTGCTCAAGTTCTCACCTGTACCTGGAGTGGGCGGAGCCTCCGCCTTTGGAAAGCATTTTGGGATCTTTTCCGGATTAGAGCACGTAGAAAACATTGGCTGTTCCTGGTTCCCCGGGTGTGACCGAGCTCTTCCAGCTGTGTATTCCTGAGCCCTCCCAAACTGCTCAGCTTCCTCTAAATTTTAAGGCAAAGAAGCGAAGGGAAAAGACAAAAAAAAAAACCACACTGAGGTTCCATGGAAAACTGGTAATTAAAGAGGTGTTTTGTCAGCACTTTTGGTTGTGATCCCATCTTGATGTGGTCGTCTCATTTGAATGTAAATGTCAAATTCCAGAGCTCCTGGAGGAGAGGGATTGGGTGACATCGTGCTGAGGGAAGCACAAGCTCGGGGGTTTCAGGGAGCTGCTCTTGGGCTGGGGGCTCTGGGAGGGGAGAGGTGAGAAATTGAGGTTAAAGAAAGAAAATCGCAGTGGTGAGATCACAGCTCGGGTGCTGTGTCCTGGTCTGGCCCCTCACGGCGAGAAGGACATGGAGGGGCTGGAGTTGTGCTGGGATTTTGGAAGCGCAGAGGGGGCCGGGAGCAGGGTTGGGGCTGCACGTGGTGTCTCGCCAGGGCTGTGAAAGATGTTCCTAAATCACTTGGAGGGCTCTGCTGTTCCACATCCCCTCTTTCCCACGGGCTGTATTTCACCTTGATGGTTCTCCCTCAGTTGTCTGCAAGGGCTGTTCCCCAGCTTCTCCCCCGCAGCCACTTTGGGGTGGAATGTGGCACCTCTGAGCCCTGCAGAGCCACCTGCTCTGGGACAGGGACACGGAACACCCCGGGGGCAGCTGGAGCGGGCAGGGAGAGGATGGAGCTGCCTGGGAAATGTGGGTCAGTAGTTGAAGCTCCCCCTTGGTGGCCCACTCAGGCCTTCCCCTCGCCACGGAGGGGACGGGCTGTGGTTGTGCCAGCGGCTTTTGGCACTTGTCACCTGGCTTCAGGACATTCCCAAGTGGATTTTGCCTATCCCATCGTGGTGTTGAGCTCTGTTGCCGTGTGCAGGCAGTGGATTTGGGGTGTTTGGAACTTCTTTTGAGTCTCCTACTCAGGAAGTTCCCAAAACCCCAAATCCATGAGGTGGAACACTCCATTTCCCGTTGGTAATTCCGAGGCCCTTCAGCCCCTTGGGAAGGGAATGGGGGGTGATTTTTCAAGGACTCAATCTCTGGATGTGGCTGGAGCATCCAGGCCCTGACTCCATTCCTGGGGGGCTCGGGGTGGCCCCTTTGCCCCCCGCCGTCCTCGGCCACCGCGGCCGCAGGACACAAAGGCCGTGTTGTGTGCGGGGTGGCCGAGTTGGACAGGGCTCCAGGCCGGCCCTCGGCAGTCTCATGACCCTGCAGCCATTCCCACACTGTCGGGATGATTATCCCAGCCCCCGGGATGGGGGGGTGACCTTGCCTGGATGGTCTGGCTGCTCCCCCAGGCCCCTGGAGCTGGGATGTGTGGGGGACGGACATGGCTCCCTCAGGATCCCTGCCCAAAGCTTCCAAACGCTGCACGCAGCTCAAATTCACTGGTTTGGGGGAAAAAAAGCTTTGAAAAGCATCTCTTGTAGAGGGGAAGGGGAAGGGGAAGCTCCCAGGCCGTTTTTGGGGTGGGCAGGGATATGGGATCTGCTTTCCTGTGTGTGGTGACTCCGATCAGGGGGTTTTGGGGAGCTCTGAAGCTGCCCTGGTGGGAATGGGCCCAGGGGTGCTGAGGGAGCAGGAGCCTCCCTGGAATCCCAGCTCGGGAGGCAGGAGGGTCCCTGGGATCCCCTGGGGATGCTGCGATGGGGTGACCTTGCCCAAGGTCACACCCGGAGCGGTGCCACCAAAGGGCCCTTTGCCCTTTCCTCCCTGCCAGGACCCTGATGTAAAAATCCCTGAAATTAGGGCTGAAAGGTCAAATCCTGGAGCGCAGGAGGTGGCTCTGGAGTCAGTCCCGGCTGTCTCAGGAAGCCACCTGGCTTTGGTGTTTGGTCTTGGTGGCAGGACTGGGGCCTGGATCCTCCCTGCTCCTCACCCCCATCCCGTTCCTGTCGGGAGCTGAATTCTGGTGTCCTCCTGCTGTTGCATATCCAGGGATGTGCTCCAGACCGGTGTTCCACAGCCTCAGACCTGCCTTCTCCTGCCTTTTCTCTGTATAAAACAGGAAGGTGCCAAAATTAAACTCGTTTTCTGGGATTGACCAAACTTCTCAAAAATGAGTAAATATGGAAAACTACTGAGGAGGCCGGGGCTGGGTGAGGGAAGCCGGGGTTGTGCAACCTGGGCTCCTGCTCCGTGCTGGGACCCGGGGCTGGGAGTTGCTTCCTGGGTAATTACTCCTGTTCTGGATCCATCCTGACTCATCCGTCCCCCCATGGCGTGGGACAGGCCATGTCCCACCGTGCCTCAGTTTCCCCACCTGGAAATCAGGAGCTCGGATACCCCAGCCTTGTGCCAGGGTGGTTTGGGAGCCGATCTGTGCGTGGATTTCTTGGCTCCCGCTGATCCCAGTGCTTGGGATGGGGGAATTACACTGATTTTCCAGCAAAGGCATCGCTGCTTCAAGGAGCACGTGGGTTTGTTGCTTGAGATGGAGAGGAGGGAAATGTTATTCCTAATTTTTGGGATCAGAGGACTGGGACTGTGGTATAATTGGGAGCTGTTCAGACTGGCAGTTCGGATCCAGTGTCCCTTTCCCAGCCAAGGGGATCCCTTCCCACCAGGGCTGCTTGGTTCCCTCTGGGTTTTTCCAGCCTTTGGAGTCAAGTGGATCTGTCAGGAGTGACTTTATTTATTTATCTGGTCCCAAACAAACCCTTGGCGTTCGGAAGAGCCGCTGCTTGTGCTGGAACCTGTCCAAGATCCAGCTCTGGTGCTGGCACTTGCTGATCCCGGTGTCCTTTCCTCTCTCCTGCTCCCGGGAAGGAGCAGGAGCTGCCTCGGGTCCAAGGGATCAGCTCTCGTCTGTCAAACACCTGCAGCAGCAGGTTGGGGTGGCTGGGGCTCCCCTCTCCCTGCCCTTCCCAAAGGGTATTCCCTGCCTGCATCTCTCCAGGTGTTCTGGCACCCCGGGCTGGCTGATGGGAATGGTGTTCCCGGTGATGACATCACTGTGCTGGCTGCTCTCAGTGAGCAGGGGACCTTCCCAGTGGGAATGGGAATGGGAAGTGCTCCCAGAGGTGAACTGGGATACACTGGGGAGGCTCAGGCCCACGCTGGGCACGGCCATGCTCGCTCCAGGTGCTGCCTGGCTGGGCGATCCCAGCTCCCTGCCAAGGCATGCTGCTCTGGCCCGGATCCGCGCTAATTCAGCTGTTCTCACTTGAGAGCACCTGGGCTCTGCTCCTCCTCCTCCTCCTCCTCCTTCCCAGGTAAGCACAGGACAGGCAGGATGCCGGGCAGGACGACAGGAGAGGTCCAGGGCACGGGGAGAGGCGCGGGGGGCACGCGTGCTGCTGCCGGGTGCGTCCCTCAGGGATTTGGGAATTCTCCCGAGGTCCCCAAGCTGTGACTCACGGCCTTTCCCTCCTTTCCCGCAGCCTTTAGCGTGGAAGATGGCGGGTGGCGTGGACGGCCCCATAGGGATCCCGTTCCCGGATCACAGCAGCGACATCCTCAGCAGCCTGAATGAGCAGAGGAACAACGGGCTGCTGTGCGACGTGGTCATCCTGGTGGAAGGCCAGGAGTTCCCCACCCACCGCTCCGTCCTGGCAGCGTGCAGCCAGTACTTCAAGAAGCTCTTCACCTCAGGGTTAGTGGTGGACCAGCAGAACGTGTATGAGATAGACTTTGTGAGTGCGGACGCCCTGTCGGCGCTGCTGGAGTTTGCCTACACCGCGACCCTCACCGTCAGCACTTCCAACGTCAACGACATCCTCAACGCCGCCACGCTGCTGGAGATCCCGGCCGTCAGGGATGTCTGCACGGATCTCCTGGAGAGGAAGATTCTGGCCAAAAATGACCAGATGGATACAGTAGATCAAATTGATCAGAGGAACCATCTCAGAGCAAAAGAGTACCTGGAGTTCTTCCAGAGCAACCCCGTGAACGGCCACCAAGGCAGCTTTCCGTGGACCAACCCAGAGTTGAGAGACCTTCAGAGACTGAACTTCCGAGGCCAAGAGGAGGAGGAGGAGTCGAACTGCAATGGCCTGGACTTCTACTCGCAAGCCACCCCAACCGAAAGACCAAAGGCAAGTGACTGTGACCCTGACAGCAACCCGGCCATGTGGCTGGACCGCGAGGACGAGGAGCCGGTCAGCAGCGGCGGGATGTTCTCCCCTTCCCAGAACGGACATTACAGCAGCCGTGGCTTGGCCACCCCGGGAGAAGAGGAGGGGGGCACCCCCAGGGGCCCTCTGGACCCGCAGGAAGCCGGGGACTCGCCCAGCTTCATCCCCACCGGCACGGAGACGGAGGATGATGCCAGGGAGGTGGATGACCTGGCCGCCAGCGCCCTGCTCCAGCAGATGATCAACTCCGTGGGGCGGCAGCAGCTCGGCGACGACGACCGCAAGGACGAGGACGGGGTCATGGATTATTACTTGAAATATTTCGGCAGTTCCAGCGAGGGCGACGTGTACCCGTCCTGGTCCCAGAAGGTGGAGAAGAAGATCAGGGCGAAAGCATTCCAGAAGTGCCCCATCTGTGAGAAGGTGATCCAGGGCGCCGGGAAGCTGCCGCGCCACATCCGCACCCACACCGGGGAGAAGCCCTACGAGTGCAACATCTGCAACGTCCGATTCACCAGGTACGGGCCGGGCACGGGGGCTGTGCAAACCCGGCTGGGTGATTCTGTCTCTCCTGTTCTGCTCCTTTCCATCCTAACAGAGTTGGGTCTGGAGGCCAAAGTTTTCCAGGGAGATGAGCGATTTGGGGGTGTGACACTTGAGCTGTCTCGAGGGGCCTGGCTCGATGGCCAGTGCCACCATCCCGCTGTCCTGAACTGCTGAGCTCTGCTGGAAACCCGGCCAGAGCTGGAGTGACGTGGTGGGGAAACAGAGCTGCAGCTCTTGGCCTGTCCATCGTGGCCGAGGCAGGAGCACGGAATCGTTCGGGAATGGCTCCGTGGGGTGGCTGAGGTGGTGGTGGTCGGGTGGGAAGGAGGTTGGACCCCGCTCGTGTCCTTGGTAAACCGAGCGCTGCGGCCCCGGTGCAGCTCCCGGGGGCGTTCGCCACGGCCCCGTTCCTAATCAGGGCTCTTCTGCTCCTTGCCTGGGCCAGGCAGCACCAAAGAAAGGGGACATTGTTTGGATCGCTCCCGGTTCACTCCAGTCCGCGGTCGGGCGCCGCCTCCTCTCCCCGGGCTCCGCGGCCGCCGGGGCTGTGCCGGGGCGGGGGTCCCAGCCTGGAGCAGCTCTGGCCCTGCCGAGGGGCGGCGTGGGCTGCCCGGGCCTGGGGCCGGCTCCCTTCCCTTTCCCTGCTCCCTTCCCTTTCCCTGCCTGCCCAGATATTCCCACTGTGCCGGTTCCCGCTGCCAAGGCCGGCCCTCGCAGGCCCCTCGTGCTTTGGGGGCTCCATCCCGTGGGGCTGCTCCGTGTGGGATCCGTGAGGGATCCCTGGGGCAGCTCGGGTGCAGCCGGAGGGGCCGAGCCGTGGGCAGAGGCCGTGTCCTGCCCCTTCCCCTGGTCCCGGCCGCACCCAGCCCACGTTGGAGAGCTGAGGAATGCAGATAATGGCAGGGGCAGGGTGCCAGCCCTCCCTCCCCGCTCCCCCGGCCCTGCCACGCGGCACCTCCCTGCTCCGGGGGCCCGGGGGGCCGATCCCGACCGATCCCACAGCGACCCCACAGCGATCCCACCCCGCCACGCAGGATCCGGGGGCCTGCAGGATGTGGAAATGCCACCGGGTCCCTGGCAGCTGGTGGCACTGCGAGATGAGGGGAGGCACGGGGATTTTTGGGGAGGGGGAGTTGGTGGGGCAGTGCCACCCCAGCCCTTTTCCATCCTGCTCCCCTCCCGTGGGTTTTGGATGGGGACCTGCTCCCTGTTGGCTCCCAGGAGGGCCTGGCACCTGTAAAAAAGCTGCTTTCCTGAAACACCGGATTCCAGCCAAAATACATCCTGCTGCTGCTTCCCACAGCCAGGGTTTGGGCCCGGAGAAAGAAGCCTGGATAGGGACAGGGAGCTGTCCTTGGCACCGCTGTTCCCTGCCATGCCCTGAGCTCGAATTCCCTCCGGTTTTATTATTCTTTTGCTCTCCTTCTCCCTCCGCATCCCACGGCTGGAAAACAAATCCCTTCCCCATTCCAGGGGGCACCGGGAAGGCTGGGCACGGGGTGCTGGCTCCGGGAGGGGGTTTGGGGTGCGCCAGGAGGAGCCGGGGCTGTTCCAGCCGGGTGTTCCCGGCCGGGTGGGGACGGGCCCGGCCCTCGTCAGGGATTTTTGCTCCCTGGTGCTTCCTGGTTCCTCCGCGGGCGCGGGGGGGAGGAGCAGCGGCAGCTCTGATAAGGAAAGAGAGAGTGGGGGGGTTATAAAATGATAAATTTTTAATTTCAAAAGGCCGTTTTTGTGTCCCTCGGAGCTGCACGCGACCTTGGGCTTTGATCCTTCCCTGGAGCTTTAGGATTTTTGGGATCCTGTGGGCAAAGGGAGAACGTTCAGGGCCGGGATCCGGGTGTTCCATCCAGGGAGCGGAGAAGGACGGGGCGGATCCGCTCGGGAAGGGTCGAGCAGGTGCCGGGGAGGGCAGGAGGGGCTCCCACGGCCTCGCCGCGTGCTCCGGGCTGGGATTTTCCTGCAGGAAGCAGCGATGGCTGCGGCTCACGTGGCCCCGCTGGCCCCCAGCCCAGCCTCTGCACCGGCCCTGCCCCGGCCGGGGGAGCTGCGGCTGCGCCGGCCCCGAATGAGCCGCACGGCCCCAAATGAGCCATGTGCGACCCCATAGCTGTGGTCAGCCCTGTACTGGGCAAGGTGTGACCCCATAACCCTGCTCAGACCCCACACGGGGCAATGAGTGACCCCATAACCCTGCTCAGACCCCACATGGGGCAATGAGTGACCCCATATGTGACCATGTGTGACCCCACACTCACCCCCAGCTTTACTGGGCCATGCTTTACCCTGTGCTGCTGCTCAGCCCTGCACTGATGCTTGACCCCACACTGGTTTTCAGCCCTGTGCTGATGCCCAGCCCCGTGCTGGACAGCGGTGACCCCACAGTGATGCTCAGCCCTGTATGGGGTGATGTTTGACCTCGTGCCAGGTGATGCTTGGCCCTGTATGGGGTGATGTCCAGCCCCGCACCCGGTGCTGCCCAGCCCCGTTCCAGCTCAGCCCCGCACCCGGTGCTGCCCAGCCCCGTTCCAGCTCAGCCCCACACCCGGTGCTGCTTTGCTCTGTACCAGCTCAGCCCCGCACCCGGTG